>CAJQZJ010032738.1:1948696-1968696 GCA_907164525.1 Lophiomys imhausi
CACACACACACACACACACACACACACACACACACACACACACACACATCACACAATGATCTAACCCTTTTTTTAACATTCTAATTTTTTAAAATTTCTGTACCTGCACATTTTTTTGACCCAACAAATTGACACCAAAATGAAATCTCCACTCTCATATCTGGGATGATCTTAGTCTGCAAGAAACCTGAGAAGCACATACATAGTCTTTGAGGAGTCCAAGATCACACACATGCCAGTGTGGTCAGTCAAATCAACCTTTGTGATCAAGCAGTAAGCAAAGTAAGGTTCAACGTGCTCTTTGCTGACAAAGTAACTAGAACTTCAGAATGGAATTTTATACCAGAAACATTTTAGCCTCACTTCTTTAGCTTCAATGGTGGCAAATAAAAGTGACTTTAGTCAAGAAATCGAAGTAAAGTATGTTGTAATTCCTTGTTGGAGGGTGTCAACAGGAAAGAAGATGGTGTATAAAGAATTGTGTTGGTATTTTGATAGGAATTGCATTGAATCTATATATTGCTTTTGGTAGGATGGCCATTTTTATTATGTTGATCCTACCTATGCATGAGCATGGGAGATCTTTCCATCTTTTAAAGGCCTCTCCAATTTCATTCTTCAAGGGCTTGAAGTTCTTGTTGTACAGATGCTTTACTTGCTTAGTTACAGTTACCCCCAGGTATTTTATATTGTTTGTGGCTATTGTGAAGGGGGTTGTTTCCCTTATTTCTTTCTCAGCCCATTTGTTTGTTGTATAAGGAAGGGCTTCTTATTTTTTTTAATTAATTTTGTATCCAGCCACCTTGCTGAAGGTGTTTATCAGCTGTAAGAGTTCTCTGGTGGAATTTTTGGGGTCGCTTATGTATACTATCATATCGTCTGCAAATAGGGAAAGCTAGTCTCCATTTCATATGAAAAAAACAAAAAACCCAGAAAAGCTAAATCAATTCTGTACAATAAAAAAACTTCTGCAGGTATCACCATCCCAGCTTTCAAGTTGTACTACAGAGCAATAGTAGTAAAAACAGCATGGTACTGGTATAGAAACAGACCAGTAGATCAATGGAATAGAATTGAAGACCCAGAAATGGACCCACACACCTATGGTCACCTAATTTTTGAAAAAGAAACCAAAACCGCACAATGGAAAAAGGACAACAACTTCAACAAATGGTACTGGTCCAACTGGATGTCCACTTTTAAAAGAATGAAATTAGACTCATACTTATCACCTTGTACAAAACCTAAGTCCAAGTGGATCAAAGACATTAACGTAAGGCTGGTCACACTAAATCTAGAAGAAAAAGTGGGAAAAACTCTCAACCTCATTGGCACAGGTGACAACTTCCTGAACAGAACACCAACAGCTCAGGACCTGAGACCAACAATCAATAAATGGGACCTCATGAAACTGAAAAGTTTCTGTAAGGCAAAAGACACTGCCATTCAAACAAAATGGCAGCCTACAGACTGGGAGAAAATCTTCACCAACCCCACATCTGATAGAGGGCTAATATCCAAAATCTACAAAGAACTCAAGAAATTAAATGCCAAGAAACCAAATAATCCAATCAAAAAATGGTGTTCGGAGCTAAACAGAGAATTCACAAAGGAGGAATCCCTAATGGCTGAGAGACACTTGAAGAAATGCTCAACATCCTTAATCATCATAAAAACGCAACTCAGGACGACTCTGAGATTCCATCTCACACCTGTCAGAATGGCTAAGATGAAAAGCTCAAATGACAGCACATGCTGGCTAGGGTGTGGAGAAAGGGGAACCCTCCTCCATTGCTGGTGGGAGTGCAGGCTTGTGCAACCACCATAGAGGTCAGTATGATGATGTCTTAGAAAACTTGGAATAGCTTTGCCTCAGGACCCAGCCATACCACTTCTGGGCATACATCCAAATGACTCCTCACAGAATCATAAAGAAGTTTCCTCATCTATGTTCATAGCAGCCTTATTTGTAATAGCTAGAAACTGGAAACAACCCAGATGTCCCTCAACCGAAGAATGGGTTAAAAAACTGTGGTACATCTACACAATGGAATATTACTCAGCTATCAGAAACAATGAAATTATACAATTTGCAGCCAAATGGGTAGAACTAGAGAAACTCATCCTGAGTGAGCTAACCCAGACTCAGAAGGATGCACATGGCATCTATTCACTTATAGTAGGATTTTAGCTATATATTACAACCAACGCACCAAAGGGAACATGGACATAGACTTTTTTTTTTGTTTGTGTGTTTGTTTTTTAGTTTTCTCTCCCTGGCAATGAGACACTTTTCACTGGTGGTACTGCCTTGTAGGCCCCCAGTGTATGAGGAGGCTCTTGACCCTCATATGACTTCTGAACAGGGGCAGGGGACTGTTACGTAGGGACACTCCACTCCAGAGGAGTGGGATGGAAGGGTTAGGGGGTAGAGCATGGGAGGGAGGGGCTGGGAAGCTGGGAAAGAGGACAATATGTTGGAGATGTAATGTGAAGCAACAAATAAATAAATTTGTAAAAAAAAATAGTCAAGATCAAAAAAAAAAAAAGAAAGAAAGAAGATGGTGGTAGTTATCCTTGTTCTTAAAGAATGCACACCCTTAGCTGTCTTGAGACATCTGAATGTGACTGTTTTGTTTATTCATTACTATCTCAAAGGTAGAACATGCAAACAGATGAAATATTTACATATATGCAATTTATAATAATCCAAACATAATCCAATTAAATTTTGACTTTGACTTTAAATAATTTTCTAGTATCAGAAATTAATACGCATTTGACTTGAAGCTTTGTGCTCACTGAAGTAATAGTTTTTCTCATGAAGCATCATGAATTCCTACTTGACAAAAATTCAGAAAGCCCTTGTATGCAATATTTCAATTAAATAATAGTTTTAATTCTGTTGTTTGTTTTTGAGGGCTTTTTATTGCCCTTGGATTGGTGATTTCCTAAGAAGCATGTAGTCACTCTCAGAATGCAGACTAACAAACAGGAAAGGAGAAAATCTGAATAACGAATCCCAGAAACTATCTTCCAAGAAATCTGTCCAAAGGCATACTGAGGACACATTTAACCTTCCCTGCAATGTCTAGGGACAGTTCATGTGAATAATTCCATAGGAAAGTTCTCTAAAACACTGGTCCTCAGGGTTTTGATCAGAATCTGCATTATGTGCCCAATTATATCACCCAAATTCCCAAATCCCAGACTCCCAGAAAGAAAGCAGCTGTTGGGGACAAATGGTATTGTTTATACAGAGTTCAGGACACTCTTACAAATTAATGTTGTGGGGCTAAAGAGATGGTTCAGCAGCTAAGAGCACCCACTGATCTGCCAAAAGACTGGGGTTTGATTCTAAGAACCCACAGAGCAGCTCATAACTCTCTAGAGTTCCAGTTCCACTAGATTTGACACCTTGTTTTGACCTTAGACACCAGACATAACTGTGATGCACATGTATAAATTCAGAAAAAATCACTAATACACAAAATAAAATAAAATATTTTTAAAAATTAATATTGGAAACCTCCTTAGTTCTAATTTAATACGAGTAGAGGATTACCCTTAACTAGCTTTCTAAAAGGACAGCAGTGTAAGACTTTGTTTATTAACACTTTTCTGCACATCAAAAGTTATCAATTTAGATGAAAATACAAGTGAAGAAGTATCAATGATGTGAGCATTAATACAAGGGTCTGTAGTTCAGATAACTCTTTTAATTTAAGAATACTTGAGGGTATAGAGTGATGCTTCTATTTTGGAGGATGTGATAAAGTCACTAATCCATGTAAAATAGCCAAAGGGCATATGGTTTAGCAGATTTTTCTCTGCTTGATAGGCATTGGTTTCTTAGTTAATTTCCCAATTTTATACACTTACTGAAATATTGTCTTCTGAATTAGAGTATTAGATTCGGGGTTTATTTTCTGTTTTTGGCTCTCAAGAAAGAAAGAACCATATTTTAGCTCAGTTTATAGATAAGTTGTACGCTATAAAACAATTGTATACATTCTTTCCAGACCTGCTTAGTAGTTAAGTATCTTATAGACATCTGTAGTTATTTTAATGTGTGTCTATGGAAGCATATCACATGTAAGGTGAAAATTGATTATCAATCTTTCTGGAAACTATGAACTGGCAAAGAAACAATGATTATGTCTAGATTTATACTATTGGTTGTTCAAAATACTTATTTTCTAATAAGTAAATGATGGTGTAGTGTTAAGCATTATAAATGTTAATTAATTGGTCCTGCTTTCTGTCTGTTACTTACATTGACTCCGATTGGTTAAACAAAATGCCGAGGCCTGAGATAGGGTAAAGACAGAGAAAGGTGGGACTTCCTGAGATTAGAACAGGAAACCTGCGCTTTAGACAGAGAATTAACACATTCCAGCCAGCAGCAGGAAGAAGAAGGTATTCCAGCCAGGAGCAGCAGGAAGGAGGCACACACCATGGGTTAGAAAAAAGGGCCTCATTCCACATGGCCAGGAACATGGGCATATCATGGAGAATGGCAGTCCATAGGGACATTTGTATATATAGGGTCATAGTTGGGTAATAGAATTAAGAGCTAGCTTAGATTGGCCAGGATTGCACAACTCAGGCCAAGGCATGTTAAAATCTACGTGGTATCTGTGTGCTCTTTTACAATGATGGTTAAGGATTAGCCACCGAACCTATAAAATATAATGTAAATACTGTTAAACAATTTAACTAATTATTTCTACAAGTGACACCCAACATAATTTAATTTTTTTTTTTTTTACAAGTAAATGCTCTGTGCTGTCCAGTATATCCATGTTTCCTCTGAGGTAATATGGCACAGAATGAATACTAATTATTAGAAAAGAAACAAATCAGGTCTTACAATCCAAAAATCAAAAGTAATAAAAGATTATAACACAGAGAAGTCTGTGTGATAGGATGTGGCAAGAGTCGAGAATTACATGCATGTGACAAATTTAACTATGAGACTAAAGAGAAAATGAATTCACATATTTTGAGACACCTACTATAAGGAAGTTAACAGCACAAATAATTTCTAAGTATATTGTTACTGGAAAAAGATGAAGAAAAAAAGTAATTCTCTCCTCCTCAAATTACCGACTGTTCTCTTTCCACCAAGGCAGGCAGTTATGTAAGCCCTCCCACCACAGCAGGGATTTAGATGCAGACACTTTCTTGGTATTTAGGAGCAGCTGTAGCCAGCAGAGCTGGAGGAAGGTTTATCTCCTGGAGCTCTTGAATCTGCAATGATCTGTGCATAATAAACAGGAACAGAAATAGCTGGAGCTACCAAATTCACTTGATAGGATTAAAAGTTCTTAAGATTGGTGGTTATTAATCTCAAGCTCAGTACTTGAGAGTTCTCTGTGCTTTCCATGCCTCTCTCCTATACAAGGGCTGATCATTTGATATGGTTCTTAGAAGAGAATGGATCTAAATTAAAGTTAATGCAAATGAAAAACACAAAGCCACAGAATTTCCCATTTCCTTAGGAGTTGTATCAGTATCTCCTCAGAAAATTTTATATTTAAATGAGATCATTATATTGAACTCCAAAATAATTATGTCTACTTAAATTGAAATTCATAGGTATTAATTCTACTTGTATTTAGCTATATAATTTTAGGGACACATTTTGTTGCTTTCTTATGAAATCACAAGCATAATCAGTATGCTTTCCTCTGCATTTTTCTCCATTATGTTGGAAATAGAATGATTTTTTCCTTATATATGCTTTGAGTTCTATTTGGTAGCTGCAATTCCTGTTGTCATTATAGCACACATGGTGACTTTTGTGACTTTCCTTCTCAGAATTCCTGGTTTCCAGTATTCATAAACTCACACGGTTTTATCTGACTGGGCATCAGACAAGTGGGTTGTAGTATAGGTTGACATTTTCCCTATTGTCTAGTTTGGTTTTCATTACCATTTAGTAGTGAATTTATGCAATGTGTTTAATGCAAAATAGCTACAAACTACTAAAAACAAAGAACATACATTAAAAACCTACAACTGTCTCCTAGACTCTTATACCACTTGTAGTCTCACTAAATTTTGAGAACTTTCCATAGATTTTAATTACCTTTTCATGAAAGAACTACTTCTAAGTTACCAAAAGGAAATATGTTTATAGTGTGGCTCTCCCTGTTTCCTGACCATAGGTCCAGAGTACAATAGGGGCAGAGGCATATGTGTGTGTGGGGGGTGGGGGGAGGATGACCTCCGGGGAGATACCTCAACTTTATTCTGGGTGAACAAAAGCTATATAGTCCTTGGGGAGTGGGTGGAGGGTTCCCAGGATAGGTATAAACAATTGGCTGGGTCTAGGGGTGCCAGGAATACTTAATTTGCATTTGGCAACAAGGTCCTATCATATGAAGTGGAACACAAGACATAATTATCCTATGGGCATAGGGAACTATGTCATAGGCCACATTCCAGGTAGGGTTAGAGGCATCTGTGCCTAAAGACACTCTCCAGATGAGGTCAGGCAAAGAGTAGGAGGCCCTGCTGTGGGGGAAGGGAATCCTCCATCTAGTACCTAGCTCAAAAAGGCTATCCAGATCTGGTGGACTGCAACCTCAAAAAGCAGCAGGGCCCTCCAACATTATATTAATATATTTGTCATTAATTTAAGACAGCTTACATGCTAAGTGTTTTCATGGCAGTTCAAGATTCAGTTTATCCATGACACTACTCCTGTTCTATAGTTCTTATCTCATGGTCCTGCCATTGCTCTCCTTGTTTGTTCCTCTAACTGGTTTTATGATTTCAAACATTTTAAATATCTTGTAATTTCCTGCCACATCAACTATAAGTAATATATTTTTCATGTTACCTGGAAAGCAATGTTATCTGAAGTTTCCCTACAATTGTGCTTTTGTTCATTTTGTTATTATTTTGCTTTTCTTTTCATATTCCTGTTGGATAACATTTGTAATTTTGCTGAAAAACTGTTTAAAAAGTTTCACATCATAGTTTCTAAAATTATAAACTTAACAAAAACTGTCTAAATGCATATGATTCTGAAAATCAGGGGCAGATGAGCCCGAGGAAGTGTTATAACAAAGTGAAGAAGACCAGAGTTTTATAAATCCCTCCTTTTCAGTCCCATTAAGGATCTTCTTGAATCTTGCTGGGTTAAATGATGATTTGACAAATAGAAAGGTATTAACAATACCAAATGAATGTTTAGACCCTGAATTTAAAAGATTGGCAGTTTTCCTTTATGTATCTTATGAAACAATCTAGAAATATTCTCTGTCCCAGAAGAGCTTCTGGCTTCCTCTGCTACAGAAGGGATACCGCGCTACAGAGAACATGTGTAATTTAGACTTTGCAATTAAATAGTGGATTACATACATTTGTTTGAAGCAATAGTCACAAGAGTGAATAGAATTCTTCTTTCCAGACTAGCCAGGCTACTACCATGTGGTTATTACTAATAGACTTCAGGTGATGCCACATGACAGCTTCCAATTATTTAAATCATCTCCACAAAAATCAGTACTTTTTTCCCAATTAAACTTAACATTATTTTTTATGAATATTAAGACACAATAAATAATTTTAGGGATTGTTAGAGAAAAATTAGTAGATTTCAGAGAGATTTAATGGATGTTTACCTTATAAGAGAACTGTATATTTTAAATATACATAAGAAAGTATTTTGTTCTTACAGTGATATTTAGTCTTATTTATGATTCTTATTTAAGTAGTTGTTAATATTATTTTAATTTTTTCCATTTTTCTTCTGTCAATATAATGTTACTTATAGGTATATGTAGGCTTTTTAAAAGTCATCTCAAATAATTGGTATTAGCAATTTTACCAGTGCATTTAAAACATAAATTAAGGTTTCCATGAGAACCAATTTATTACTAAAAATAAATAACTGAAATGCAGAGCAATAAATTATTATTACAAAGAATAGCTGTTGCTTTCCTGAATAGTTTTAAGATTCCCTTATACTCTCAACACATCATTCATTCATTCATTCCACTGCCCAATATGATGCCTCACCAGGAAAGACAGTGTATGGTATCTATGCAAATACTGTATTTGATCACATAGAGATTTGCATCTGAATTGAAGTTTAGTTGTTTTCTTTTCTTTTTTTTTTTTTTTTTTTTTGGTTTTTCAAGATAGGGTTTCTCAGTGTAGCTCTGGCTGTCCTGGACTCACTTTGTAGATCAGGTTGGCCTTGAAATCGCAAAGATCCGCCTGCCTCTGCCTCCCAAGTGTGTGCCACCACCGCCCGGCTTAGTTGAATATTTTTAAAAACAAGAAGTAGTAACAAGCTTGGGTGCATTTTTTCCCTTGGAAATTTATAGCAAATTTTTTAAAACTTAGATGAGAAATCTCAGTAATGATTTACAAACATCTTTCACTCATACAAGTTATATGCTGAAATCCTATATCAATATCATTATTCAATTTTAAATTACACACACGTCACAAAAACAAAGAAAATGCATGTACAATTTGAAGGGGGGAATATTACAGAGTGCTTCAAATAGACATTGGAAATAAAAATAAATATAACCATAATCAATTAAAGTAGGTGGAATTAGTCATGAAATGACTAAATAATAATAATAACAACAACAACAACAAAATATGAAAGAAAATGCATTGCAAGCCAAAACAAAGCATAAAGATTTCTGGTACAATGTTTAGGATTACTGTAGCTAGGTCCTTCATATAGTTAAAGGAATCGCCATGAACACAGTTTATTGATAAAGAGCTAATTTTAAAGATAGGAGTAGATGAAGTCATTCATTCTATATTTGTTTTGCTTCATTTTTAAATATTACAGTATGGTCCAGTATTCCACTCATGGGTATATATTCAAAGGACACTATATCCTGCTCCAGTAGCAGTATCTAGGAAGTTAAATCAGCTTGAATGTCTATCAACTAATGACTGGATAATGAAAATATCATAAATATATCCAATGAAATTTTGCTAAAATGTAAAGAAAAATGAAATTTTTGTTTAAAAAGATTAATTGGAACAAGTGAAACAAATTTATACTAAATGAGGTAATATAGGCCCCAAAAGATTACATATTATGTTCTCTCACATATATGGGTCCAAGAATCCAACTGTTAGATTGGAGTAACCATTCTAATATCTTTCAACCAAAATTAATCAAAGGTGAAGGGAAAAGACATTTAATACTTATCAAATACAAGGACACCCACATTTATAAAAGAGATATTGCTAAAGCTGAAATCAGAACACCAACCCCACACATTAATAATGGGAGGCTTCAACACTCATCTTTTACCAATGGACAGGTCAAAGAGACAGAAACTAAATAGAGAAATAATGAAACTAACAGACATTATGAATCAATGAACTACCAGGTATCTACAAAACATTTCACTCAAACACAAAACAGCATACAATCTTCTCAGCACTTCATGGAAAATTCTCAAAAAATGACCATATAGTTGGTCACAAAGCAAGCCTCAACAGATACAAGAAAATCAACATAAACCCTTGCATCTTATCAGATCATCATTGATTAAAGCAACAACTTCAACAACAACAGAAACAACAAACAGCCTACAGAGTCGTGGAAACTGAACACCTTTCCATACAGTGACCACTGTGTCAGGGAAAAATAGAAAACATATTCAATACAGGGTCTAACTTGATGTCTGCAGGTAGAAGAATGCAAATTGATTCATATTTATCATCACGCACAAAACTCAGGTTCAAGTGGATCAAAGTCCTCAATTTAAAACCAGGTACAATAAATTTAATAGAAGAGAAATTGGAAAATATCCTTGAAAACTTTGGTACAACTTCATAAACAGAACACCAAAAGCTCAGGCATGAAGATCAACAATCAATACATGGGTCTTTGTGAAACTCAAAATCTTCTCTAAGGCAAAGGACACTGTCAATAAGACAAAATGTTAGCCTACAGAATGAAAAAAAGATCATCACCAACCCAAACTGAAAGAAGACTAGTATCTAAAATATATAAAGAACTCAAGAAATTAGACACCAACAAATCAAATAATGCAATTGAAAGATGGGGTACATAGCAAAAAGAGAATTCTCAACAGAAGAATCCCTAATGGCCAAGAAATACTTAAAGAAATGTTAAACATCCTTAGTCACCAGAGAAATGCAAATTAAAATGACCCCGAGTTTACATCTTATGCCCATCAGCATGGCTAAGACAACAAACTTAAGGGACAGCACATGCTGCGGAGGATTTTGAGCAAGAACACTTCTACATTGCTAGCAGGAGTTGAAGCTTTTACAACCACTGTGTAAATCAATCTGGAAATTTCTCAGAAAATTGGACATCTCTGAGAAAAGCTAGAGACATGGGAAGGGGAAAGCTCCCAGGAGTCTCTGGGGGTGACCCTAGCTGAGAATTACAGAAGTGGGATATTGGAGTCTGAAGTGGTTACTTCTTGTAGCCAGACAGGACTTCCAGTGGAGTGAGGGGAACACCAACTCACACACAAAACCTTTGATCAAAAATTGTCTTAGCTACAAGATGTACAAGGATAAACACAGAGCCGAGGTTGAGGGAATGGCCAACCAATGACTGCCCCACCTTGATACCCATGCCATGGGAGAGAGCCAACCCCTCCCTGACACTATTAATGATACTATGTTATGTTTGCAGACGGGACCCTAGCATAACTGTCTTCTAAGAGGATTCACACAGCTGCTGATGGAAACAGATTCAGAGACCTAGAGACAAACAAACAATAGAGAACTTGGAGGAACTTCTGGAGGAGTTGAGAGAATGATTGAGGGATTTGGAAGGGCCCAGGACACCACAAGAAGGCCTACAGAGCAAGTTAAGCCTGGACAGATAGGGGCTCACAGAGACTAAACTACCAAACAAAGAGCATGGACTGGACTTATATCTCCTGCACATATGTAGCAGATGTGCTGGTTGGTTTTCATGTGGGTCCCCTAACAACTGAAGCAGGGGCTGTCTCTGACTCTGTTGTGTAGAAGTAAATTGATAAATTATTTACCAGTATTTATCTTATAGAATCTGAGTTTCCGTTCTTCCATAGAAGCCCCATCCTTGAAGAGATTGGTTTAGAGTAGTATGATATGCTAATTTACATTAGCCCCACCTACCTCTCTCTTTGCACAGTCTCAGGCTTCAGAATCTATTCAACTAATCAGAGACTATGGTTAGCAAGCAAAGTAACTGACAACATGTGGGCCTCTGAGAGCAATTAATTAACATTTAGAATACATAACAGATAACTGCATCACTATTGACTGTGAATCAATCTTTTGACTCGCTCACCCTCACCCATTGCCTTATCTTGCCTCAGTAAGAGAGGATGAACTTTGTCCTGCTGGGACTTGATGTGCCAGGGCACGTTGGTACATATAGGGACCCTCCACTTCACCTCAGAGAAGGGTAGGTAGGAATGACAGGATGGAAGTTGTGACGGGAGACTATAATGAGAGGAGAGAAGATGGACTGCAATCAGGATGTAAAGTGAATAAATTAATTAATTAATGAAGAAAAAGAAAGGTAAATATTATTACTTTTAAGAACAACAGCTTTACTCATATTTGTTTGGCACTATTAAAGTATATTTGACTCCGGATAATTCTGCGTATATTTTTCTTTTGTTTTAATTTAAGATTTTGTTGGTTTATTTTACATTCCAATTCCTATCCCCTCCCTCCCCTTCTCCCAGTCCCACCCTTCCACCCACTTCCCCCACACCCTGTCCCCCCATCCTGTACTAATCCACTCTGGCACATCAAGCTGCATCAGGACTAAGTGCCTCCTCTTTCACTGAGGCAATATAAGGAAGCTCTGCTAGGCACATGAGCTCCAGTGGAAGGCAACATTCTTTAAATCTGGGAAAGATTCTGTTCTGATTGTTAGGGGATCCACTTGAGGACCAAGCAGCCTATTAACTTTATGTGTCTAACAGGCCCAGGGTCAGTCTTTGCAAAATTTTTGCATGATGGTTCAGTCTCTTTGGGCTCACTTTGTCCAAATTAACTGGCTATGTGGGTCTTTTGTGGAGTCTTTGATCCCACCTGCCAGCTTCCTCAAACCTTCCTCTAACTTTTCCTTAAAACTCCCTGATTTTTGCTTAATGTTTGGCTGTGGGTCTCTGCATCTGTTTCCATGATCTGCTGCATAAAGCCTCTTGGATTGCAGTAATGTTGGGTTCTTGTCCAGATCCCTCTGTCCACTCACTTCCAAAATCTGTTTTATCTCTTCTACTTAGAGGGATTCAAACATTGTCCCTTGGATATTTAGTTTCTTTGGGTCTGTGGTGTGTAGCATGGTGAACCTGTATGTATTGGCTAGTATCCAGTTATGAGTTAGTAAATACCTTACCTTGTTTTTGTTTTGTTTTGTTTGGTTTGGTTTGGTTTTTTTGTTTGTTTGTTTGTTTGTTTTTCATTAGCTCACTCAGGATGATCTTTTCTGGTGCCATCTATTTGTCTTCAAATTTCATGATATCCTTCTTTCTTATAATGGAGTAATATTCCATTGTGTTGATCTATCACAATTTCTTTATCCATTCATTCTTATCCATTCCTTGGTTGAGGGACATCTCAGTTGTTTCCAATTTCTGGTTATTACGAATAAATCTACTATGAAGATAGTTGAGGAAATGTCCTTGTGATTTGGTGACACATATTGGGGTATATGCCCAGGAGTGGTGCAGCTGGTCTTGAGGTAAAACAATTCCCAACTTTCTTAGAAAGTGTCAGACTGATTTCCAGAGTGGTTTTACAAGTTTGTACTTCCACCAGCAATAAAGGAGTGTTCCCCTTTCTCTACATCCTCACCAGTATGTGCAGTCACTTGAGTTTTTGAACTTAGCCATTCTGACAGGTGTGAGATAAAATCTCTGAGTCTCTTTGATTTGCATTTCCCTTATGACTAAGGATGTTGAACGTTTTTTAAAGTGCTTCTCAGCCACTAGCATTTCCTCTGCAGTGAATTCTTGGTTTAGCTCTGTAGTCCATTTTTTAATTGGATAATATGGTTTGTTGGTGCTTAACTTCTTGAGTTCTTTATGTATTTTGGATATTAGCCCTCTGTCAGATGTGGAGTTGGTCAATATCCTTTCTGAATCTGTGGGCTGCCGTTTTGTTCTATTAATGGTGTCCTTGGCCGTACAGAAGCTTTTCAGTTTCATGAGGTCCCATTTACTAACTGTTATCTTTGTGCTTAAGCTATTGGTCTTCTCTTAAGGTAGTTATCTCCTATGCCAATGAGTTCAAGGTTTTTTCCACTTTCTTTTCTATCATATTTATTGTATACAGTTTTATGTTGAGGATTTGATCCACTTGGACTTTACTTTTGTGCAGGGTATTTGCATTCTTCTACATGTAGACATCCAGTTAGACCAGCACCATTTGTTAAAGATACTATCTTTTTTTCCTATGTATGGTTTTGGCATCTTTGTCAAAAATCAAGTGTTCCTAGATGTTTGGGGTTATTTCTAGGTCTTGAGTTTTATTCCATTGGTCAACCTGTCTGTTTTTATGGCAATATCATGCAGTTTTTATTACTACTGCTTTGTAGTAAAGCTTTAAGTCAGGAATGGTGGTACCTTCAGAGATTCTTTTATTGTACAGGACTGTTTTTGCTATCCTGGGTTTTTTATTTTTCCATATAAAGTTGAGAATTGTTTTTTCAAGGTCTGTAAAGATTTGCGTGCATATTTTCATGGGAATTGCATTGAATCTGTAGAGTGCTTTTGGTAAGAGTGCCATTTTTACTGTTAATCCTAGTAATCCTTGAGCATGAGAGATCTTTCCATCTTCTGACATCTTTTACAATTTCTTTCTTCAGAGATTTGAAGTCCTTTTCAAACACAACTTTCACTTGCTTGGCTAGTGTAACACCAAAGTATTTTATACTGTTTGTGGCTATGTGAAGGGAGTTGTTTCCCTAATTTCTTTCTCGCCCCATTTATCCTTTGCGTAAAGAGGGCAACTGATATTTTGAGTTAATTTTGTATCCAGCCACTTTGCTGAAGGTGTTTACTAACTAACTGTAGGAGCTCTCTAGTAGAGTTTTAGGGGTCACTTATGTATACTATCATATCATCTGCAAATAGGGATAATTTGATGTTTTCCTTTCCAATTTGTATCCCCTTGATCTCTTTTAGTTGTCTTTTTGCTATAGCTAGAATTTCAAGTACTATATTGAAGAGATATGGAGAGAGTGAACAACTTTGCCTTTTCCCTGATTTTAGTGGAATTGCTTTAGGTTTCTTTCCATTTAATTTGATGTTGGCTATTCACTTTCTGTATATTGCCTTTTTATGTTTAGGAATGGGCCTTGTATACCTGATCTCTCCAAGACTTTTATCATGAATGTGTGTTGGGTTTTGTCAAATACATTTTTAGCACCTAATGAGATGATCATGTGGATTTTTCTTTCAGTTTGCTTATATGGTGGGTTACATTGATGGATTTTTGTATTTTGAACCATACCTGCACTTATGGATGAAGCCTACTTGATCATGGTGGATGATATTTTTGATATGTTCTTGGATTCACCTTGCCACTATTTTATTGAGTATTTTTGCACCAATATTCATTAGGCAGATTAGTCTGAAATTCTCTTTCTCAGTTTAGTCTTTGGGTAGTTCAGGTACTAAGGAGACTGTAGCTTCATAGAATGAACTTGGCAAAGTTCCTTCTGTTTGTATTTGTGGAATAATTTGAGGAATATTGATATTAGCTCTTCTTTGAATGTCTGTTAGAATTCTGTGCTAAAACCATCTGGCCCATGGCTTTTTTTATTTTTTTATTTTGGTTGGGAGATTTTTGATAACTGCTTCTATTTCCTTAGGGTTTACGGAAGTGTTTAATTTGTTTATCTGCTCTTGATTTAACTTTAGCAGGTGGAATCTATCCAGAAAATTATCCATTTCATTTAAATTTTCCAATTCTGTGGAGTAAGGATTGTTGAAGTAAGACCTTATGATTCTTTATATCTCAGTGTTTGCTGTTATCTCTCCCTTTTCATTTCTGATTTTGTTAATTTGTATGCTGTCTCTCTGCCTTTTAGTTAGTTTGCAAAGGGTTTATTTATCTTGTTTTTGATTTTCTCAAAGAACCAACTTTTAGTTTCATTGATTCTTTCTATGGTTCTCTTCATTTCTAATATATTGATTTCAATGCTGAGTTTGATTACTTCCTGCCATTTACTGCTCTAGGGTGTGTTTATTTCTTTTTGTTCTAGAGATTTCAATATCCTTTTAAGTCGTTAGTATGAGATCTCCCAATTTCTTTATGAAGGTGCTTATTGCTATGAATTTTCCTCTTAGCACTGCTTTAACTGTGTTCCATAAATTTGGGTATGCTACACCTTCATTTTCATTGAATTCTAGAAAGTTTTAAATTTCTTTCTTTATTTCTTCCATGACTCAGTGGTCATTGAGGAGAGAGATGTTCAGTTTCTATGAGTTGGCACGCTTTCTGTTTTTTCTGTTGCTGCTGAAGCCCAGCTTTAAACCATAGTAATCTAATAAGATACAAGATGTCATTTCAACTTTCTCCTATCTGTTGAGGATTGCTTTGTGACCCAATATATGATCAGTTTTGGAGAAGGTTCGGTTAAGTGTGGAGAAGAAGATATATTCTTTTGTGTTTGGATCAAGTGTTCTGTAAATATCTGTTAGGTCCATTGATTCATGACTTCTATTAGTCTCAGTATTTCTCTGTTTACTTTCTGCATTGATGATCTGTCCACTGGTGAGGGTGGGGTTTTGAAGTCCCACACTATTAATGTGTGGGGGTCGATGTGTGATTTAAGCTTTGGTAATGTTTCTTTCATCAATGATGGTACCCTTGCATTTGGGGGACACAATGTTTAGAATTGAGACATCATCTCAGTGGAGTTTTCTTTTAATAGATATGCAGTGTCTTTCCCCATCTCTTTTGATTAATATTATTTGAAATTCAATTTTGTTGGGTACAAGGATGGCTTCTCCTGCTTCCCTCTTGGGTCTGTTTGCTTGGACAGCCCTTTCCTTGAGATAATGTCTATCCTTGTTGCTGAGTTGTGTTTCTTGTGTGCAGCAGAATGATGGATCCTATTTTTGAATTAATTCTGTTAACCTGTGTCTTTTTATTAGGGAATGGAGTCCATTGTTGTTGATTGATATTAGAGACCTGTAATTGTTGCTTCCTGTTATTTTGATATTGGTTGTGGTAGAGAGAGAGAGAGAGAGTTTACCTGCTTTTGGTTTGGGGATTATGTATTTCCTGTGCTTTCCTTGATGTAGTTATTCTCTTTGGGTTGGAGTTTTTCCCTCTAGTATCTTCTGTACGGCTGGGTTTGTAGATAAGTATTGTTTAAATTTGGTTTTGTCATGGAATATATTGTTTTCTCCATCTATAGTGATTAAAAAGTTTGCTGGGTATAGTAGTTTGGGCTAACATCTGTGGTCTCATAGGGTCTTCAAGATACCTGGCCAGGCCCTCTGGCCTTACATGATTATGTTGAGAAGTCGGGTGAAATTCTGATAGGTCTGCCTTTATGTGTTAATTGGCCTTTTTCCCTTTGTAGCTTTTAATATTCTCTCTTTGTTCTATATGGTCAGTGTTTTGATGTTATGTGGAGGAAGGAATTCTCTTGTGGTCCAATGTATTTGGTTTTCTGTAGGTTTCCTGTATGTTTGTAGACTTCTCTTTCTTTAGGTTCTGGAAGCTTGCTTCTATGATTTTATTGAAAATATTTTCTGGGCCTTGGAATTGGGAGTCATCTCCTTCTTTTATTCACATAATTCTTATATTTGGTCTTTTCATAGTGTCCTAGGTTTCTTGAATGTTTTGTGTCAGGAACTTTTTAGATTTAACATTTTCTTTGACCAATGTATCGATTTCTTCTATTGTATCTTCTAGGTCTGACATTCTCTCTTTCATTTCTTACAATCTGTTGGTGGTGTTTGTGTCTGTCATTCCTGTTTACTTACCTAAATTGTTTATCTCAAGGATTCCCTCAGATTGTGTTTTCTTTATTGCTCCTATTTCCATTTTCAGGTCTTGTAACTTTTTTTTTCATTTCCTTCACCTGTTTTATTTTTTTTCCTGTGATTACTTAAAGAAATTATTCATTTTGTTCACCTGTTTGTGCTTTCTTGTATTTATTTCTTCAGCAAGGTGGCTGGATGAAAAATCAATTCAAAAGAAATCAGTAGCCCTTCTTTTTACAAAAGATAAATGGACCAAAAAAGAATTCAGGGAAACAACACCCTTCACAACAGCCACAAATAATATAAAATACCTGGCAGTAACTCTAACCAAGCAAGTGAAAGACCTACATGTACGACAAGAACTTCAAGTCCTTGAAAGGAAATTGAGTAAGACATCAGAAGATGGAAAGATCTCCCATGCTCATGGATAGGTAGGTTCAACATAATAAAATGGCCATCTTACCAAAGCAATATACAGATTCAATGCATTTCCTATCAAAATATCAACAAAATTTTTACAGACCTTGAAAGAACAATTGTCAACTTCATATGGAATAACAAAAAAACAGAATAGCTAAATCAATCCAGTACAATTAAAAAACAATAACAACAAACAAAAAAATAACTATCTTGAAGGTATCACCATCCCAGATTTCAAGCTATACTACAGAGCAATAGTAACAAAAGCAGCCTGATACTGGTGTAGAAACAGACCAGTTGATCAATGGAATCGAATTGAAGATCCAAAAATAAACCCACACACCTATGGTCACTTAATTTTTGACAAAGAAGCCAAAACCATATAATGGAAAAAGGAAAATATCTTCAACAAATGGTGCTGTTCTAACTGTATATCAACATATAAAAGAAAGCAAATAGATCCATATTCATCACCTTGCACAAAACTTACGTCCACGTGGATCAAACACCCTAATATAAAACCAGACACACTAAATCTAATAGAAGAGAAAGTGGGGAAAAACCTCGAACTCATTGTCACAGGTGACAACTTCCTGAACAGAACAGCAGTAGCTCAGGCTGTAAGACCAACGATCAATAAATGGGACCTCATGAAACTGAAAAGCTTTTATAAGGCAAAGGACTCTGTCACTAAAACAAAACAGCAACCTTCAGATTGGGAAAAGATCTTTACCAACCCCATATCTGACAGAGGGCTAATATCAAAATTTTATAAAGAACTCAAGAAATTAAACACCAAGTAACCAAACAACCCAATCAAAAAATGGGGTACAGAGCTAAACCAAGAATTCAAAAAAGAGGAATCTCTAATGGCCAAGAGACAACTGAAGAAATGCTCAACATCCTCAATCATCAGAGAAATACAACTCAAGACAACTCTGGGATTGCATATCACACCTGTCAGAATGGATAAGATCAAATACTAAAATGACAGCACATGTTGGCGAGGTTGTAGAGAAAGGGGAACACACCTCCATTGCTGGTGAAAGTGTAAACTTGTACAGCCACAGTCTGTAGATATCTTAGAAAGCATGGAATAGCTCTTCCTCAAGTCCCACCCATACCACTCCTGGGGATACATTCAGGTGATTCCTCACCAATCCACAAGGACATCTCCTCAACTATGTTCATAGCAGCTTGATTTGTAATAGTTAGAAACTGGAAACAACCCAGATATCCCTCAACCAAAGAATGGATAAAATAGCTGTAGTACATTAACACAATGGAATATTACTCAGCCATCAGAAACCAGGAAATCATGCAATTTGCTGCCAAATGGATGGAACTAGAAAAGCTCATCCTGAATGAGCTAACCCAGACTCAGAAAGAAGCACACGGCATCTATTCACTTATAACTAAATTTTAGCTATATAGTACAGGATAACAACCCTACAACCAAATGACTGAAAGGAACAGGAACATAAGACTTTGCTAGTTGTTAGTGGGATACTTTGCCCTAGTGGAGCTTCCATGAAGGCCCTCAGTGCAATAGGAAGTCCTTAGCCCTCATATGGCTACTGAACTGAAGGGAGGTGATATGGAGGGCACCCCACACTGGAGGAGTAGGATAGGTGGGAGAAGGGGGAGAGGGTAGGAGCCTGAGAGTGTGGGCCCAGGAGGGGTGGAAGGATGGGACTGTGATGGGGATGTAAGTTGAAGTAATAAATAAGCATAAAATATAAGTAAAAGGAACATAAGCATGTGCATATTATATTGAGTTCTTCAAGCTACAGATAGAAATATACTGATTCTCTTGAGTGGAAGCTGTCACAATAGGATCTTTAAATTAACTGAAATTTCAAAAGTTGCGTGAAATAACTATCAGCAAGCTCATTTCTTCCAATGTGTCTTCATTCATGTAGCCATTCCAGCTGCTGACAGGTGATCTATTATTTTATCTCAAGATGCTGCAGCAGCAGAGTAAAAATTCCTAGCTGAAGCACTAATATCATGTGAAAAGACAGAAAGACCAGTCAATGGATATGCTTTGCCTGCAGTTGAACTGCAATGCCAGTTCATCCCTCTAGAGACATTGCTTTTCAGGGAATATTTTCTAGTATTTTCCACAATTCAAAGCTCCTTGTAAGTTTATAATTCCTTTTAAGATTATGGCTTACATAACCCAATTTAATTGTATATCAATATATTTCTACATATTTGAGACATTTTATGAAAGGAACATTATTATTTATTGACAAATGTAGCACACAATGTATTAGTTTCAACAGTATAAGTGAATATAATCTATGGCTCTACGCTCATGTTGTGTTTTAAATTTGTTTTATGAGCAACCCTTTCTCATTTGATTACTCTAATACTCTCCTAAATAATTTCTAAATTATTTAACGTTATTTAGGTATATTGTCATCATTTCTCAATAAATTCACAAATGTTACTGGAATCATTTGCATACAAAGTATCACAGAGTCAAATGCTTTTAGGTATGCATGATGATGTTCATGTTCTATATTTAAAACTATGATGAAATGTGATCTCTAAAAAAACTTTATCAGATGGACTTCTGAGAGCATTTGTTGC
>CAJQZJ010032738.1:1973696-1978571 GCA_907164525.1 Lophiomys imhausi
GGTAACCCATGCCCAGGAAAAAACAGATGGTATGTACTCACTTATAAGTGGATATTAGCCATACAGTACAGAATAACCATCCTACAATCCATAGACCCAAAGAAGCTAAGTAGCAAGGAGCACCCAAGAGGGGATCCTTGAATCTCACTCAGAAAGGGAAAAATAAGGACATTGGAAATAGCTGAAGAGAAGGAACTGGTCAGTAGTGGGGGTCAGAAGGGGAATAAGAGTGGGGATTAGGTTGGGGAAAACAGGAGTGGTAGGTGGTAGGACAGGGAGAGATTAGGGAAACTGATGGAGACTGGATCTCTGGGACAAACTGGGGAGCTGAAACTGTAAATTCCTGGAAGGATACATGGGTAACTCTATCTGAGAATCCTAGCAGCAGCAGATATAGAGACTGAAGTGGCCATCTCCTAAAGCCAGGAAAGTCTGACAGTGGAGATAGGGTAACACCAACCTACCCATAAAACCCTTGACTCCCCTCCAAAAAATCTACCCTGACTACATGCAGGGACAAGCATGGAGCAGAGATTGAGGGAATGGCTGGCCAAGGACTGATTCAACTTGAGACCCAACCTATGGTAGAGAGTCAGACCCTGACACTATTAATGATGCTCTGTTGTTCTTGTAGACAGGAGCATAGCATGACTGTCCTCTGAGATGTTCCACCCATCAAAGCATCAAAACAGATGATGAGACCTACATCCAAACACTGGACAGAGAACTGGGAGTCTTGTGGAAGAATTGGGGGAAGAACAGAGGCACTGGAAGGGAATGAGATCTACACAATAAGACAAATAAAGGCATCTAACCCAGGACATTTTGGGCTCACAGACTGAACCATCAACCAAAGAGCATATCCATGGACTAAACCCAGGCTCTCTACTCTCATGGAGCTGAGGGACTGTTTGGTCTTTATGTGGGCCCCCTACCAATTGGAACAGGGGATATCCTTGACACCTAACCAGCTGCCTATGGTTGGATACCTTTCCCCTATCTGGGCTGCATGGAGTGGCTTGAGTGGAAGAGGTTGCAGTTAGTTCCTATGTACATGAAGTATTGAGGTGGGTTGGTAGGAGGTTCACTGTTATGAGAAGAAGGGGTAGCAAGAATGGGGGCAGAGGATGAGAAGGTAGGATTCAGAGGAGATGAGGAAGGGGGCTGTGAATTGGTTGTTAAGATGAATAAATAAATTAATTAAAAATGAAAAGTAGAATGACAGTCCATAATGTAGCGATTCCTTGGCCATTGCCAGTCTCCATCCAGAATGACCCTCTACCACACTTCTGGCATGGTTTCTGTATAGTGTCTTTGCTCTATCCTCTCTAGTAAATAGCATAAGAAAGTATGGGTGTACTATAAAAGCTATATTAACCACCTGATGTTAGATTTAAGGAAATTAGGAATGTACTCCTCTTATTGTAACAGAAAATAGGCAAAACTACTTTGCTAAAATGTAGAAAAATATTTTACATCCACTATATATGGTGATTTGGATAAAAAATAAACCCCTATAGGATCATCTCTTTGAATACTTGGTACCCAGTTGCTGACATTGAGATGGTTATAGAGCACTTAAAAGATTGAACCTTGCTGGAGGATGTATGTCCCTGGGGACAGGCTTTGAGATTTTGCAGTCTGGGTGTATTTTATGTTCTTTTTCTTTATATCTTGTGTGGATATGAAATATGGTCGTTTTGCTTCCTGTCTAGCAGGTTGGCCTCACTGGGCTACTGCTGTGACTTTTCCCATACTGGATTGTAACCCCTGGAACTGTAAGGTAAGAGAAGCCTTGCTTTCCTGAAAGTTGATATTGATCATGGTATTTTATCATAGCAATATGAGAATAACCAAGACACTAGTAGTCTAAAACATTGAGACATTGTTAAAATAATAAGAGTGAATAATAGCATATTTTGAAACCTAAAAGTGTTTCAAAAATATTGAGGACAGTGTGGTTTCACATTCATAAAAGTGGAAGTATTATTTCTTGTAGGACTAATTATGGAAGTGCCATTTTGAGTGTTTTCTAGACAAAAACGACAACAGTTTTTCATGTAATGTCATTGTTGAAGTTAAGGAGATCAAGGTAATAAAGGGACATCCCTGGCTTTACCTGAGAAATAAATGTATTGGGTTTGATGTTGGTCACTGTGATTCAGATATCAGGAGACTCAGGACCACTAACTGATTTGACAGATGAGAGGACTTATATTTTCATTAATGCAGAGGAGCCTCTATGCTTTGTGTATGAAAAAAAAAACCCTAGAATTGTTCATCGGCTATGCATAATAGCTGTAGGGATGATTTCAAGCACTTTACATGCCAAACAAAACTTATTCTCATAAAATGAACCTATTTTTACTTATTGGGGAGAGTAGATGTGTCTGTGTGCATGTGTGTGGCATAATGTTCCTATGGAGATCAGAGAGCAATTATGGGAGTTAGTTCTCTTTTGCCATGATATAGGACACGTGAATGGAAATCGAGTCATCAGGCTTGCATGGAGGTGCTTCAGCCTAGTTGAGGAGCTATTTCCATGGCCCCAAAGATAATTGTTTATTAGTGAACCAATGGGAAACTTCCAAGAGAAGTTAGTAGTAGTTCAAAGATGTGGTGGAGGTTGGATTTCTATTGAATCAGCCTGGTATCTGGCAGTGCACATGGTCCTGGGCAACAAGGAAAGCCTGGGAAATTGGAAAGGGCTTTTGGCTTTGAATTGCTTCTCAACACTGTTTAGCTACTGGAACACTGCCATACTTTGAAAGACACTAAAAAGATAGCGGCTGAAATTGGGCAGATCAGAAGTTGGGCAGAGCCCAGTTGGAAAGACGAGTCTTCGAGAGACACAGAGAACAGTGCCCTGTGGAAAGGCATGGCCTTTCTCAGGGACCATTTCTCAGGAAATCGTGAGAAACCTTGAAATCCACCAGAAACTCCGAGACCAGTGCCCTAGTTAAGGAAGTGATGGTAGAGCCCAAAAAGGGAAAGAGAGAGATGGAAGTGCGAAGCAGATGTGCTCCAACAGCTGGAGCTGAGGCCATGCTGACAGAAAACATCAGACTTTAAGCAGAGATGGGATAACCAGCCCCTAGGTCACACCAGCCCTGGAACAATAAGAATCCAGCAGTCAGGCACCTTGACACATACATGGAGATCAGCTGAGGAGATAAGAGGCATGGCATAGGATCTGTTCAGAAAAAGTTGGTGAGAAGCAGATGCTGAGGAGAGCCATGACTGGTTGGAGCTTCGAGCAGAGCATCCTATGGCTATGTCTATCCATGGACCAGCAGCCACTGAGTTAGTGAGCGAGGTGTGAGGAGCTAGTGCTTTGAGACCATGACAAAGGGACTGTGAAGAGACATTGAAAACAGGCCATATTATGACCCCTGTCCCATGAGGGTGTGGCAAGGCCCAAATGAACAGAGGAGGTTCCAACAAGGCTGCAACACCAAGGCTGACTTGGGAAGGCTAGAGCCCAAGCTAGAAGGGAGGTGGTGGCTGGCTCAATAGATACGTGACCACTGATGACTCCTATTGCAATTTTCCTACAGACAGACTGCTGACCAGTTGCCCTCAAAGGACCTGCACTTGAGGATTTGAGGATTTGTATCCTTCTAATGTTTTTAGGGTTGGTGGTATGGTAGGTGTTTATAGATATTAACAAAGTTATGTTTACACAAAGATGTGAAAATCAACATTTCTTTCAAAAACTACTTTTTTAAAAATTCCAAACCTGAGGTACCTGAGTTCTGAGATACTATGATTATACTGTTTTGAAGTGGCAGCACTTTTAATATTGTTTGTTTTTTTTTTTTTTGGTTTTTTTTGTTTGTTTGTTTTTCGAGACAGGGTTTCTCTGTGTATCCTTGGCTGTCCTGGACTCACTTTGTAGACCAGGCTGGCCTCGAACTCACAAAGATCCGCCTGCCTCTGCCTCCCAAGTGCTGGGATTAAAGGCGTGCGCCACCACCACCCGGCTTGCACTTTTAATATTGTAACAGAAATTATTGTCAGTAAACCAGAGGATTCAGTTTGTGTAACCTAAAAATGCTCAAGAGTTTCATACAAAATGTATAAAATTAATGCATTAGTAAAATTTTGTCAAAAGACAAAATATTCAACACTGTAGATAAAGCAGGATCAAGGGGTGGGGAATGGGCAGCATTCCCTACACTTCCATCTCTTTATGTTCTCTCTTTTTGCTCTCTACTATCTCATAAAGGATTCTGGGACACTTCCCAGGCTCTATCATAAAAATATGAAAATCCTGTACAAGTTATAGATGAAAGAATAACGTAAAGGTGAAACCACAACTAGGTCAATCCCACTAGCAGAAAAAGATAGTCTGTTCTGCATGGATCAGATGTGTGGAGAACGTTCATGAATGCAAAGGTAATGTAACTACATTTCTACTTGATATAAAAAAAGAAGTATATATTAATTTTTTGTTAACTGGACATGGCAGCAGACCATATAATCACTTTTAGTATTCAAGGAAATTTATATTGTAAGTGATGTAGTCATTCTTAGATTTTAACAGTGTGTGAATTCAGTCACTGTGTCACCTACAAATTGACCCCATAGTAAATTTCTACTTCAGTGATGGATAAACTGGATATTATTTTAAAAGATTTTTGCACATAATTCACATTTTAAGGCCCAAAGTGGGTAATAAACTCCAATAAACTGCTTTTGCTTGAAGAAATATATTTCACTGAAATAAAACACATTTATACTAGTAATTAGTTGCTGACATCAGGAGGAGACAATATCACAATAGACATGTAAAAAGAGAGGGGGGAATCCTTGGGGCCTCAGCCCAACACACACACACACACACACACACACACACACACACACACACACACA
>CAJQZJ010032738.1:1978581-1998581 GCA_907164525.1 Lophiomys imhausi
ACACACACACACACACACACACACACACACACACACACACACACACACACAAAATCTACAGGCAACTATGGAATGCTGAGATTGGAGAAACAGCCTTCCCAGGGAAGATTACATCATCATTTGGTGATCAAATACCAAATAGTCAGCCTTGAAAACACATGCACAAGCAATATTCAAAAAAAGCAATTTTTTTATTTAGTACTATATATGTATATACATATATGCACATAAATGTAAGTAACAGCAAATGATGAAAGAAAGGCCCCATGAATTTGAAAGAGAGCAAGAAGGGGCATATCAAAGGATTTGGAGGGAGAAAATGAATGGAAGAAATAATGACCTTATAATCTCAAATTAAAAAACCCTAGTAAGTATTCTGTTTTAAATGCTTAGAAGGATATTAAACTGGGGGTGGGGCAATAGATACAATGTCAGAACACTGTTCTATATACACCATACTGTTTTTGTTTGTACACAAGATCTTTAGAAAGAAGTAATTTGAGATCAACACTACATAAACTGAGAAGCAACAAAGCACCAACAGAGAACATCCTTGATAAACTATTTCAAGAACTGCTTTAATTTAATTAAGGAACTAATAGATACAGAGTTGCCAGCTAACAAGAACACAATGTGTTTCTTGCCTTTGGGTGACCAGGTTTGTTTTTCTTCTCTGACTGGTGAAGTTCTTTGCTTAAACAAATATAAAAACATTCTTGTAAATAATCTTGAATGCCCATAGTGCAGCTATGTTGTTGTGAGTCACTTTAGGTAAAATATATTGTTGTGTATAAAGTGTCTAGGGAAATTATTGTGAGAATAAGATAGAAAATTATCATATAAACACAAATGAGACCAAATATTTTATTTATTAACAAAAAGTATTGGTTGGCTTGAATTAAAACAGTAATATTTTATGTCTGCTTTTTCATTTCATTGATCTTAATTTTGCTGTCTTTAAGAGTATTTAACTTTAATATTATTCTATAATAGCTAAAATTATTTTAACTAACTTTTTGACTCAGAGTGATAACAATTACATCTTATGTCAGGTACATGTTTATATAGAAACAAGATTGTGATGAATAGAAATATGAAAGAAACTAGAAAAATTGTGTCATTTTGTTTTTAAAGAATAAAAACTAGTTCTTTATTTTTTTCATCTTTTTGTTGAAATTTATTCTTTCATACAATACATCCCTACCACAGTTTCACCTCCCTCCTCATCTCAGGTCTCCTCCCACATCTCCTCTTCCCCAGATCTACTTCTCTTCCATTTCCCTTCTGAAAAGAGCAGGCCTTCCAAGGATATCAACTGACCACAGAAAAACAAGATGCAATAAGACTAGTCACAAACCCTCATATAAAGAATGGACAAGACAACACAGTAGGAGGAAAAGGGCCCCAAGAGAAGGCCAAAGAGTCAGAGACAATGCCCATTCCCACTTCTAGGAGTCCCACAAAAACACCAAGTTAACAAACATAACATGTAGGGGACCTAACACCTACCTAAGTAGGATCTGTGATTTCCTCTTCAATCTCTGTGAGCACCTATGAGCCCTGATTCATTGATTCTGTGAAGTTTGTTGTCATTCTGTCCTTGATCACTCTGGTTGCTACAATCCTTTCTCCTCATCTTCCATGTGGTTTCCCAAGTTCCACATAATCTTTGGATGGAAAAGTCCTTGTTTTAAATGAGAAATATAATACAGTGTTTTGAGAGGTAGAGTTCAGCATATAATATTAATTATCCAAGACCTACTTCACAGGAGCTATTTATTTGTGTAACAGAGGTCTTTCATGCAATAACACATTTTGAGATAATCTTGAAACATCTGCTTTCAAAAAAGAGAATCTTTGTTTAAAAAAAGAATATTAAATTAATACTTTAATTCCCCCAGAGATCATGATACTTAGATAAAAATATGTTCCAGGTGGTATGCTGCTATATTATGACATTGAGATTAAAATGAGACAGATTGGGAGAAAGAGAAATTTTTTTTCTTTTCTGTTTATGGAAACTATTTATGGAGACTACCCTATTTCTTCTGAGACATGATCACATTCAGGGTCATCAACATCAACCTTTCCTCTGTCACATGGTTTGTTTCTGAAGATGATCCTACTATGGAGGTATAACCTGTAGTCCTTAGGGTTAGTCTTAATTTAAAAGGCTTAGGGAAGTTAGAAGATGGAAAAACTAAGGGACATACATATAGGAAAGCAGGAGAACAATATTATTTCACTACTTAATTTTCAATAATAAACCTATTATCATTGATGTGTTTGTCACCCCCTAGCTACAATAGGGATCATGTCAGCGAAAATTCTTATTACCTTCTTTGATTTCATGAAAACACTTTCTTTTATTAAATTTTTGAAATACTGTCTGTCCCTTGTGGACACATCCAAGGTTTGATTATAGAGGCAATTTTTCTGGAGTTTATAATAAGTTGTCTCACCGGTTTTAACACTGCTTTGCTGATACCTAGATACCAGAAAGGAAAGGGAGGGAAACAGGTAGAAGGAGCTCCATTTAGTTCTCCATTCATACACATCCTAGAAAATGTATTTCTTCCTTTTGTAGTAAAAGATATATAGAATTTTTTTCAATCAATCACAAATAATGTTCTACTGAAATCCAATTCTCTTTTTTTAAGTATCATTATTTTAGAAACAGACCCCATTACGTGTTGTAGCTTATTTCATTCTTTAAGAAATTTTCTCATTTATGTTCTTTATTTATTTTGTTTACTTATTCATTTATCAGAAGTTATTAATATCTAAATAGTCCCCACATATGAAAACCTCATCATTTTTTTTATTTATGTTATGATGTTCTGCTTGAATAAAATTGTGGAAAATTACGGTGAAGGTTAACATGTCGTAGAAAATTGGCTTTTCTAAAGGAAAGTCATTCTTATACTACAAAATTACATTATGTGGCTATTACAATCAAGATTTTCTTGAAACAATTGAACTGTTATGAGCTATTTTCAGAGCAAAGGTTTAAATGGAACGGCATTGTAGATCTGTAGGGAGTTAGAATAATTAAATTAGATTTAGAAAATATATAGAGGTTTCTGATACAGTCTCTTAATTCAGGGCATGAAGATCTACTTGGCTGTGAGCGATTAGTTTATCAGCTTGTGGAAAAACAAGGTTGAGGTCAGGAAAAACAGGAAAGACTTAATGGACTGACAAAACAAGGTTGAAGTCAGGAAAACAGGAAAGACTTAATGGACTTAAGAAATAAAGTGTCGCCGGGCGTGGTGGCGCTTGCCTTTAATCCCAGCACTCGGGAGGCAGAGGCAGGCGGATCTCTGTGAGTTCGAGGCCAGCCTGGTCTACAAAGCGAGTCCAGGACAGCCAGGGCTGTTACACAGAGAAACCCTGTCTCGAAAAACCAAAAAAAAAAAAAAAAAAAAAAAAGAAATAAAGTGTCTGGCCTGACATTGTTTTCAGCTGCGAAGTGGGTGGAGCCAAATTAAGCTGAAAAAGAGTTCCTCTTATTTAGGTACAGTGCTTGGAGCCCCATCCAAGAAGAGGCCCCTGATGCAAGAGAGCTCAGAGAGTCCTGCTGGAGAAAGTGCTGTTGAATTGATGGCCAGATCTCCCTGAAGCAGAAAGAAGCTGGTGAGCAAAGAAAGCCTCAGCAAGACACCAAAAGGCCAAAGACTAAACCCTGTGGCTCAACTTTTGCCTAGAGTGGTTTGACCTGTCCGAAAAGTGGCCTAAAGGAAACTGTGGCTGGCTTTAAGGACTCTGAGGCAGAGTTTCTGATGCTAAGGGGCTGGGGTCTCCAACAGAGAAGAAAGCATCAAGCCTTATTTAAGGTTAGACTGCAATAGCCAACTTACCCTGAGGAACCTGCATCTGAGACATTCCAGAAAAAGGACTGCTAAGTGCTTAAAAGAGTCTACTACAGAAACTGTGTTCCTGACTACTGAGGACTTGCCCCAGAGACTGCATCCTTATAAAAGGTTAGGAAAATAATTATCAATGGGATTAGTGGTTAGGTTAAAGGGGTTGTAGGAATGTGTAGGGTTAATATTTAAGAAATTGATGGTATTTGTTATAAGTAAATATTGTTAGTTAATAAATAAATAATTAATAATTAAAAAGTTTGGTAACATAGATCATGTCACCTTACATCATGAGAGGAATCCTACAAAAATATATCTTTAAAAAGCAGAGTAAATCTGAAGCAAGGTAATAATTTGGAATTATCAAAGCTTGTGAAGAGCCAAATTGTCATAGCATTGGTCTGGGCCCTCTTGAATTATCCTTGTTAGCATGTAAATAAGAAAATAAAACTTGCTTTTGAGAAACAAATGACTGGGAGAGAAATGTTTTTTCTTTGTAGCCCAACAGCATCATAGTTCATCTATAGGTCAACCCTGCCATTATTCCATCGAACACTATAAACTATCTTAGTTCTACCAAAAGTTGTAACCGAACTTTTAAATTATTATTTATCACTTATTTATTTATTACTAAATTCACTTATAACAAACACCAACAATTTCTTAACTATTAATCCTATAAATTCCTACAACCCCTTTAACCTATCCACTAAACCTATGGATAATTATAACAACTACTTTCATAACCTTTTAGAATGATACAGTCTCTGGGGCAGGTCCTCAGTCGTCAGGAACACAGTCTTTGTTGTAGATTCTTTAACACACTTAGCAGTCCTTTTTCTGGATCTCTCAGATGCAGGTTCGTCAGGGTAAGTTGGTTATTGCAGTCTCACCTTAAATAAGGCTTCATGCTTTCTTTTCTGTGGGAGACTCCAGCCGTCTGCAGGCCAACTTACTTCTTTTGAATCAGGAATTCAGCTGCTCTGCCTCAGTCCTTAAAGCCAGGCACAGTTTCCCCTAGGCCACTGATCGGACAGATCAAACCCCTCTAGGCAAAAGCTGAGCCACAGGGTCTAGTCCTTGACCTTTTGGTGTCTTGCTCAGGCTTTCTTTGCTCACCAGCTTCTTTCTGCTTCAGGGAGAGAGCTGGCCATCAATGGCCAGCCCTTTTTTCAGCAGGACTCTTGGAGCTCTCTAGCATCAGGGGCCTCTTCTTCTTTTGGGCTCCATGCACTGTCCTTAAATAGGAGGAACTCTGTTTCAGCTTAATTTGGGCTGCGACCACTTAGCAGATGAAAACAATGTCAGGCCAGATACTTTGTTTCTTCAAATCCATTAAATCTTTCCTGTTTTCCTGACTTCAACCTTGTTTTTCAGTCTATTGAGTCTTTCCTGTTTTTGCTGACTTCATGCTGATAATGCTCTTCAGGCCCCAAATTAAGAGACAGTATCGGAAACTCCTATATATTTTCCAAATCTAATTTATCTAACCCCTACAAAAAGTACACAGGAAAAAAAATAAAAATAATTATTAATAATCCTGGCAACACTAGTCTCCCCTACCACTCTCCCCTTATATATGCTACTCCAGACACTGAAAGGCACAAACTTTAAAAGCAAGTACATATTTTCTACCTATTTCTCTGCCAATTCATAGCTTGCATTCATGGTATGACTGCAGATGTAAAATTGAGTGCTTTGGAAATTGAGATCCATTACAATCGTGTCTTTATTCGCACTCAATAGCTTTTAACCAATTTCTTCACATCTTTAAGCCTCTTTTTTTTTCTCTCAAAGTGTCTGATAATCATAAGTTCATAAAGTACCTTGACTTTTCACAAAGATTAAATCACCTTAGTCTTAAAGCACCACTTGCTATTCAACAATCAATATATTTCCTTTCCCTGTAACAGTGTTTTTCACTTCATCTAGTTTCAACTATAAAACATAGAACATTGCAGAAAATCTTAATTTTATGATAAATATGATGCAAAAACTATTTATCATTTTATTTTGGTACTAGTATCAGAATAACAGTTATCACTTTCTTCACCCTTTAAGGATCAACTACTACAGCTTAAGGTTTATTCAAACTGATGTCCAGTGACAGTAATTACATTGAGTTGTTAAGTTCTAAAATTAGACCTTGTGTTTTTAACCTTTATCTTTTGCCTAATGTGCTCTTGTAAAATCTATCCCAAAGTTTTAAAGAAGTTGAAACAAGAAAGGGAGTCACGTTTATTAAATCAAACTTTCTTGCTTAAAACACAAATAAGAACTTGCCTTCCAAATTCATAGATTGGAATAAATGATATAAAGCTCTTTAAAATTATTGGAATGTGTATAAGCAAGGAAAGAAAGTGCCAGATAAATGCAGACCTAAGAAAATATTAGAAGATTCCTTGAAACTTTTATTTATTTGATTTTCATTGTTGTTGTTGTTGTTCAGTTATTTTTGTGGTGTTAAAAATCAAAACAAAGGTCCCCATGCATGTTGGGTGAGCATTTTACGAGTAAGCTACATACCTGGCTCCAAATTTGTGTTTTTAATAACAATAAGAATAATAAATAGATAATTATTATTAATATTATTTGTGTTTGTGTCTGTGTGTGTGTGTGTGTGTGTGTGTGTATAAAAATATTTAGTGTTTTCCATTGTATTTTCTTGGTTCTTTTGTAGACCAATTTTTAACCATTTTCTTAGTGGTTGGTTGCTGAGTTAAAAAAAGATCACCAGATCAGACCTTATACTTCTGAATATAATGACCTCATTCTGACACATTGTAAAGACTCTGGCTCATGTGTTTTCTTTCTCTTCTCTGTGTTTTCTTGCTATAAAATTACATATCTACATGTTAAAGACTACACACTAGAGCATTAAATTTATTGTACTACATAATGCTATAGAGTTAATGAAAGAGATAAGAAGGCATGAATAGATTTTTATTCTATATGTTCTATGAAGATAGGTACTATTTCTGAACTTGAACATAGTGATTTTCTAGTATCCCTTCCTTTAAACTTAACCTCCGCCACTCAGGGTTCCTTATGAGATGTGTTTCCTATAGGAAGAAAATGAACTTGTTGCTCATTTGGTACAGCACTTACTCTAGATAGCACATTCTTACCTACCTTATATGATTGCCTAAAGCATTTTAAAAATATTTGTTGTAGTTTGACTCTGAGTTTTTTCTGCTTAGAAAATAGTTTTTTAAAGATTGGTTATCACTCCATCTTTTGGGATCTCTTACATTTTGTCTACCTTATTGTTGTATCAAACAACCATAAGAAATTTGGCAGTGTTTAATCTTTTCATTGTTTCCTTTTTCACTTTATCAAAATGTAATACTTCATACAAATAGAAATCTTTTTCAGGGGTATTTTATAATCTTTGATGTCATATTTTATGAATGATTGTGTATTTGTAAACTGGTATCACTTCTCTTTGAACAAATAATCACCAGAAAATATTTATTTTGTATTATGGTGTTGTCCATATATATGTTTGGATATTATTTTGTTAATTTGTAAATTGTTCTAAATGAGTAAATCCTTGTTACTAGGAAGTTTGCTTCAATTTCATTTTATCACTGTAAATTTTTTTTCAAATATCTACTTATCCTCATAACTTTTGTTATTTTGTAATGACACAAATACATCTATTTCCAGAGACCATTTATCTCTTTTAGGTACTTAAAAATTCTATAAAATATTCACTTGGTTTCCATGATCTTTGACTTAGTAAACTACACATGAATTGTTTATTCAAAAATATTTTATGTGAAGTCTTCCATAGCTTTATAATTAGTAAATATTCTATATTCTTATTCTGGTTTTTAAAAATTATCTTAGATCATGCCTGACATTGATGATATGTGTTATTAGTGTCTGGCAATGACTGTGAAAAAGAGTTTTTATCTAAATCTCAATGTGAAACTTTTTAATCTTCTTGATGAAGCTGAACTATAAAATCCAGGTACTCCTCCCCCAGATTTACATGCCGAAAGCTTCCTTTCCTTCCTTTTCAGCTGACATCAAAAGGCACTTTTTGGGTTACTGAACTCAGGAAATGTCCACAGGGCACTAGAATACCAGGACACACTTAGCAGTATATTTTCAGCTTCTTTTTCAGTTTCTATTTCTGAGGATTCCCCTCAATGATTTGCAAGGTCAGCTGTGCATTGATAAAAAGCCTTTCTATATAATCCATTTTATTTCTCCCTCAGATGTAAAGTCAGCATTGTTACTAGAAATAGAAGGCATATCTTTCAACAGAAGATAGAAACGTTTCTTTTCTAGGATACAAGCAATGATATTTCCAAACTTGGAAATCACACTCTCAGATAGTAGACACTGTCAAAAGGAAACATGCAGACTGACTGATGCTATTTATAGACATGACCTGCAGCCTAGATAGGATTGTTATTCCACAAATCTGAACATTCAGTTAAAGAACCTTAAGTTTTTATTTTAAAAATTATATATATAATATATACATATATTCTGTAAAAATATATATGTATTATAATATATATGATATGTAATAATATATCTAACATGTATTCTGTAATAATATATATATTCTATAATTTCATACTAATTCTGGAAATTTTGCTGACTGTCTTTTTTCCAGTGATAATTTATGAACTGAAGTCAAAGTGGTAAACACTTCAGGCAGGTGGAATATTGTTTTGCATAGTTGGCATACTGTTTTGTACACTTGGTATACTTCAGAAAATGGGACCAAATTCACCTTTTAATGATAACCAAGCCAAAACTTGACGGTTTCTTTATTTTTTCAGGGAATCCTTTTACATCCAGGTACAAGTGGGACATAGAGTTTCAAGACGGAAGCAAGTCATTTGTCTGATTAATTAATTAATTAATTAATAATTTTTTTCTGTGAGTATGCATATATGTGTGTTGTATATCAAGTATCAAGTACTTCTGTGTATCTGTGGTCAACAATGGGTGCCTTTTTCATTGCTTGTCCACCTCATGTTTTGAGGCATGCTTGAATCATCATCACTGGTTAGGTTGGTTGACCATTAAGCTTCAGGAATCAGTTTGTTTTCCTATCCACCACTAATTACCAGAGTTGACCAGTAAGCACCATGATTCAGCTTGTTTTGCCTCTCCACAGCCTAACACTGCACAAGGCTTTTATGTGGGTGCTGAGCCTCTTGTGCAAAGATCTTCTTGCTTGTATAGAAGGCACTTTATTGAGTTAATCATCTCTCCCACATTTCTTTTATAGAGTATAAAATAAATTTCCTGTATTAATATTCTGCCTCAACTTAACAGTTACTTTCATAAATAAGACTATTCTCCAAATCGTTCACAGAAACAAGATAACTTTCTAATTAACTATTACTTTCCCTCTGTATCATTACTTCAGGAAACCAAGGTTTTATTTCAACATTCATAGTTTTAATAAAACATATAAAAATCTTACATTTTAAAATAATACTTTTCATTTTTATTTGAAAATTTCAAGCAGGTGTATAAAGCATCTTCATCATGTCTATCTTCCTCTCTATTCTTCCAAATGCCACTATTATCCCCACAATATACATACCCTACAACTTGCTGACCTCAACTTTGTAAATTTATTAACACTTTATTTCATTTTAACCTACTGAGTCTAATTAACACTGCTCATAGGCACAGACGTGTGAAGTCATCCAAAGGGGTATTGGCATCAGACTAATGACCACTTACCCAAAGAAAAATGACTTTCTCTCCTGTAGCCCTCAATTGCCAATCGCTCCTCAGCTAGAGATGAGGCCCTGTCTCCTTTCTCCCGTCAATGCTGGAAGTTTTAAATTACTTGACCTTGCATAGGAAAGCAAAGCTACCATGAGTTCATGTGTGTAATAACCATGTAATGTTCACGTATTAGCATTTTGTAGTACTACTCCACACCTTCTGATTCTTGCATTCTTTCTCCTATTTTTTCATGATGTTCCTTGAACTTAGATGTGGGGGTTAATGTATGTGTTTCCTCTATGGCTGTGCACTCACAAGTTTTTGGTCTCAGTATTTTGAACAGTAATTCATTTCACATTAACTACTCCTCATTGCAACATAAAGTTCCATTGACTAAAGTTAGGAGTAGCACAAAGATATGGATATAAATGTAAATGTTTAGAAGGCAGTTTGAAAACATAAAAATGAAAAAACAATAGATTCACTCTCTAAGGACAGTGAACTACCCAGCCATGTGTTTTGACCATATTTATAATACCAGATATGAATTTCTACTTGTGGTATATCCTTCAAATCCAGTCAAGAGTGGTTGGTTTCTCCCATATGTTCTTTTGCATTATTGAACCCATTGCAAAATTTTAACTGGAAGATCAGTATTGTAGTATGCAGGGCCCAGGAATTGGTAAGACCAGTGATATCTTTATTCACTCAGCAGCCTGCATAGTTCCTTCCCACTATGAAAGGGACATTCCTGATCATTCAAGATTAATTTTTCTATATCCTCTAAACAAAATGTGTGGTGATTTTTGCAATAGAATCTTACTATCTATTTCAATTTCATGCATTTTCTTGATTGTCTCTGGGACTTTCCAGACCAACAACTGCTACAGAAGTCTCCTGTGACTGGCACTGAGATTTTTACTTAATAACTCATTTCTTCTGGCAGCTATATTGTTCACCAATGCAAAGTACTGATGTCCAAATTCCTGTTTCTTCCCAGCTTAAACCTTTAGCTTTCAGAATTGTCTTCCATTATTGCAAATCTATCATTGTATTTTTCTTGATTTCCTAGATTAACCTGTAGCCTTTGAATATGCTCCATTTTGTGAAACCTTTCTACATCCTCTTTTCCCCATCCTTACCGCTCTGCTCCCTATTAAATCATTCGATACTCAGTATCCCAATCTCTATTTTTGATAGATGTATTTATTTATTTTACATATATAAGTCCTCTATCTTCAAATACCTGGAATCCTAGAAAACTACATCAGATCCCAGTATAGGTAGTTTTAAGCCACCATGTGGTTGCTGGGAATCGAACTCAATATCTCTGCAAGAGAAGACAGTGTTCTTAACCATTGTGCCATCTCTCCAGCCCCCCCCCCAATCTCTATTTTTATTTTACCTATATTCTATTTTCCTCACTTTTTAAATATACTCCTCTTGGTCTATATGTAGTTTCCTGGCTTCCTCATAGACTCTGAATTAAACAGACCAAATAAAATATTTACAGCTACAATCCACATTGGATAGCATATGAGATGCTTGTTTGCCTTTTTCACCTGGGTGATTTATACTTGGGAAAATTCTTTTCCAGTTTCATCAGTTGACCAGCACATTTCATGATTTCCCTTTTCTTTATTGCTAAGAAATATCCCAGGGTGTATATGCATCACATTTGTATTGGTAACTACTTTAAATGTACATAAATGTGAAATACAACTTTGACTGAAGTTACATGTGGTCACAGATAGAGAATTAGTTATCTGAGTAAAAAATATTACAGATGATTGTGATTCCCAAAGTGTGCTTCCCAGTGGCATATGTGATCATAAGAGAAAAACTGAATACCTGAAAATGACTTAAGTGACTTTGGCTGGGAAAACTTCTTCCACTCGGATTAGCATAGAGATGTTCTGGGTGTTAGTGTGTGCTATGAGTAGTAGGACGTGGGAAAAATTAGTGAGAGGCTTGCTGTACAGTAGGTGCTCTACCTACTGCAGAGTGCAGTAGAAAAAGAATAACTTCCAGTGTGTGGAGCCTTCAATGACCCCAAAGGCTCTGAAAGAGAAAGTATTCTATTCAGCATCTACCATAGTTCAAGGCAATCAATGTTAGTTATAATATGTATCTATGTAATAGGAATTTCTCTGGCTTCTAACTCCTCTATTATTTAGGCAAACTTCACAGAATGATTGATTAGTTACAGGGTAGGACCCTTTTTCTGAGGAGAAGCAGAGGACGGATAGGGGAAAGTATGGGAAGGTGGAGCCCTGAGGAGTGGAGAGAGGGTGCTGCAATCAGGGTGTAAAATGAATAAATAAATAAACATATACAATAATAATAAAGAACAAATCTTCTTTAATGAAATAATAAACTTTGACCTTCTTTTCCTGGTGCTGACAAAGTAGAATTGGAGGAAATTATTGCATTCAAGTAAAATCTTTAGACTTCCCTCTTGAAAAGAGATTATGTCAGTGATCAGAAGTGACAGCAGGGATTTCTGCCATCTAAGCCTGACTGCATAAATTGTATAGCCTCTCCTAGATTTTATCTGAGGGTCAGAAGAGTAGATGTATGAAACAGAAGGAAATGTGGGCTTTTTAATTCAACTGACTGGGATTTTGTTATAAAGATTATTTCTGTAATTCTACCATACAACACACAATCATACTTACAGTAGTACTTGAGAAATTATTTGTCAATAAAGGTTATATTACTTAAGAACCATTAGTTCTCTACAGAATTAAATATTTCTTAAGAAATATAATTTTTATATGTTAATGGTTTTTTAAATATTTATTTTTATTTTATGTGAATTGACATTGTGCCTGCAGTTATATCTTTTTAGGGTTCCAGATGCCATGGAACTGAAGTAAAAAATAGTTACAAGCCAGGAATGTGAGTGCCAGGAATCAAACCCTGATCCTCTCAACGAGCACCTAGTTGATACCCCTGGGAGGCCTCCTTCTCTGCAGCAAAATGGACGATGAGTGCATCTGCAGGAAAGAGAGGTAGGAGGGGGACAGGAAGAAATAGAGGTGGAGAAAACTGCAGTTGGGAGGTTTTTATGAGAGAAGAATAAATAAACCAAAAAAAGAAAAAAGAAAAAAGGTCTAATTAACACATTCTAGTAAAAGAGAAATATGTTATTTCCATATACGCTCTTGAAAACTACTATCCAAACCAATTAGTGAGTGTGATTTTGGAGATAAAACTTCTGATGGGAATTATGAATACAATATAAAATATTAGATCTTTTCTGGATTAGAGTGTTTTTTGTTTGTTTGTTTGTTTTGTTGCTTTGTTTTTTCTTCTCTGATAAATTACATTCTGGTCACAGTTTCTCCTTCCTTTACTCTTCTCAGTGTCCTCCTACCCCACCTCTCCTTTCCCCAGATCCACTCCTACGGTTCCCTTCAGAAAAGAGCAGGCCTCCCTGTGAAATCAACTGAACATGGCATAGTAAGATATAATAATACTTGGCACAAATGCTCATATCAAGGCTAGACAAAGCAACCCATTAGGAGGAAAATGTTCTGAAGAACAGGTAAAGCAGCAGAAACAACCACACAGATACAAATACAGACACACAAACACACACACACACTTAGGAGTAGTTCAAAGAACACCAAGCTACATAATCATAACATATGTGTGGAGGACCTAGCTCAGATGCATACTGGCTCCATGATTATTGCTGCAGTCTCTGTGAGCCCCTATGAGCTCTGCTTAGTTGATTCCATGAACCATGTTTTCAAGGGATCCTTAACCCCCAAATGGTTGCTACAATCCTTCCTCTTCCTCTTCTGAGAGGTTCCCTGAACTCAACCTAATATTTGGCAGTGGGACTCTACAGCTGCTCCCATCAGCCTCTGGAGTAAAGACTCTCTGATGATAATTGGACTAAGCTCCAGTCTATGAGTATAGCAGAATATCATTAGGAATCATTTCCTTGAATTTTTAATTTTTTTTTTTTTTTGCCATGTTCAGTTGATATCATATGGGAAGCCTGGTCTTTTCTGAATGGAAAGAGGAGGAGTGGATCTGGGGAAAAGGGAGGTGGGTAGGAGGACACTGAGAAGAATAAAGGAAGGAGAAACAGTGTCCATAATTTAACTACCATAAGTCTCTAGTTTCTTGCCATCCATGTAGTGTCAACCATGGGCTTCCTCTCATGGAACACATCTCACATTGGAAAAGTCATTGGCTGGCCACTACCACAAATTCTATGCCACCTTTATCCCAGTACATATTACAGTCAGGAAAAATTGATTTATTTCTTGTTCCATTCATTTGCCTGCAATTTTCATGATGTTAAATTTTTAACAACTGTGTAATGCTCTATTGTGTAAATGTACAACATTATCATTACTCACTTGTTGGTCAAAGGACATCTAGGTTGTTTTAAGTTTCTGGCTATTATGAGTAAAACTTACATGAACCTAGTTGAGCAAATGTCTTTGTAGTAGGATGGAATGTTCTTTAAGTAAAGAGTAGTATAACTGGGTCTTTAGGGAGAATGATTTACAATTTTCTGAAGAATCGCCATATTGATTTCTGTAGTGGCTATACAAATTTGCACTCACACCAGCAAGGAGGAGTGTTTCCTTTTGTCCATATCCTCACCAGCATGAACTGTCCCTTGTTTTATTGATCTATTCATTGTGACAGAAATTTCGTGAAATTTCAAAGTAAATTTCCCTGTGGCTAATGATTTTGAATATTTCTTTAAGTCTTCCTCAGCCATTTGAAATTCCTTTGCTAAGAATTCTCTGTTTAGATCTGTACCATATTTTAAAATTGAATTATTTGGTTCATTGATGTCTAATTTCTTGGATAAGAAGATATTTGGGAAAATGTTTAAGAAATGTAGGTTTTGTTTTCAATATGCGCTATGTTTGACAAGGACATTTAAATAGAAATGATCTGAATGGTGGAAGGAAAGAACTAATATCCATGCATTGTCTACTGACCTCCACTCATACCGCGGGATATATAGAACAACACCCACACAAATTAAAATAAATAAATAAAATTTTATTGAATTTAATTAGAAATAAAAATGTGTTTGAAAGAATATTTGATACAAAGAATAAAATGCAAAATTATATTAACTGTAATTAAACCTCAGGAACTCTTAGAAGTATACAGTATGGAAAGAATGAACAAAGAACAATCATGTCCACATATGTAAAATCTTTTAAAACAATGAAGGTAGGAAGTTGCCTATAAGCAGCTGTATCTGTTATCTGGTCCTTCCCTGTACTATTACTCTAAATTTGCTATATGTATGTGAGACAACCATTTTAGTTAAGGGCATAAAAATAAATTTATGGCTGTTGAAATTACTTAGTGGATAAAGGCAAATACCTCTAAGCTAGATGACCAGAGTCTGATCTCTAGAACTCACAAGGTAGAAGGAGAGAACCAGCTATCACAAATTATTCTCTGACATCTACATACAGGTATGACATGTGTGTACTCACACACACACACACACACACACACACACACACACACACCCTTAACAACCAATCTCCAGACACTAAATAAACAAAAGCTTTTTACATGGAAAATGAATATAAATATAAGTAAAAGTAGGACACTATTAAGATGAAAAAAGACATTGAATATAAAAATATGAAATTAATGTAGAAAAAATAAAAGGTTAATAAGCTGATGAAAAGCTACAAAAGGGTGAGTCCAGAAGTGCTGAGCTTGAGAAGGGAATAGTAGGATTCAGGTGATATAAAAAGTGAAACAGAATAATATGGAGGTGGCTCTAACTGGGGAGAAGGGAGGGAGGCCATCGCAGATGGCAAAGAAGGATTGAAGATAAATAACATACACTCACAGGCACATAGACCTACACACACATACACATTGAGAGAGAGAGAATCTTAAAAGAAGTTAAGTCACTTTGGCAAAGCCCCAGAAACAGGCATAAAATATCCCCTTTAGAATGCTTGCTGAGAGTAGTCCAAGTGACTCCTAGAACAATATAGATTATCCAGACGCTATTTGCATCTCAGAGGTTGGAGACAGACAGATATTGTTGAAGACACACTTAGAACACAAGACTAGAATGATTCAATTGGATCTGATCTAAAAGCCTCTTTCCTACATTTCATTGTACCGGAAAATGTTAACTACCAAGGGAATAAACCCATCTGCAACATGTGAACCATGACATTGATCAGTAGTCAAAATATGAATAAAGATGCATGAAATGGCACTCATATACCAGTGGCAATCAATAACTGTCTAACTGGATAAGCCCATTTAACAAGGAGGGAAATTATGCCTGGTACTAGAAACCTAGCCAGCTTCCTGGGGCTCGTGAAGTCAGGGTCCTTGGAATTTACTACTGCTACTTTGCTAGAGTAGCGTAATTCCTTACTACATTCTAAATAGTAACCTTATACCCACAGATAAGTGTAGCAACCACCATCAAAGAAGTTTCTCTTTACAGCAAATTAAGACCATCACTAAAAACATCACTGCACACAATGAAGATATCAGTGAATTATGGAGATCTTAATCCCAACAGCTACATCTGTATCATTGATTCTGCATCTGTGGATGAGGAAACATTACATAAAAGGGGGCAAAAAGATTATAAGAGCCAGAGTACTTGGAAGTCTTTTTTTCAAATGATCTTTCCTAAAAATGTATCACATCAGAACATTGGAAATATCAACAGACATATTGACATGGGAGGGGAAATTTTTCTGTGTTCCCACACTTATGCAAGAACTACTAGCAACTAATGACTGAAGGAGAGGGAGACATTGTTATAAGACCGTAGAGGCCCCTCAGTCACAAAAATAAAGACAACAAGCCCTTTTAACATTCAGAGCATAGGTCTTAACTGGGCAGAATCTCAAGTAGCTCATCTAAATGAATCCAACCACCTAGCCCCATCCAGCCATGTGGATAGCTATACCTTCTAGCCAGTAGTCACATCCATCTTCCCTCATGTCTCCTGGAGAAAGAATCCTTCCTCTTTCTTCCCAGAGTTCCTCCCTCCCAAGAAGTCCCGCTTTCCACCTCTCTCTCTCTCTCTCTTTCTGCCCAGCTATAGGCTGTCATCAATTTTTATTATCCAATCAGGGATAATAAAAGGGAAGCATTCCTCACATCACATGGATACAAAAGATGGTTCAACTTTCATAACAATTCCTGTGGCAGGACAGTAACCAGATCTGAGGGCACTGAAATCAGCATCTGAAAACACAATGCATAAGACCCTTCTCCAGCAAGAATTAGTATCTCCCAGGGAGGAGTGAACTTCCATATTGGTTGTGAAATGCAGAGTGATCAGTTTGAAACCATATATACAGAAACAACAAAGAGGAAATCATTAAGTTGTATTTATATACTTGTATACACACACACACACACACCAATAATAATCAAAGATAAGGGCTATCAACAGGAAAGTAAATGGAAATATGGTAGGACTTAGAGGGAGAAAAAGTAGGGGGCAAAGTGATGGAATTGTATTTCAATTAATAACATTTGAAAAAGAACTGGGTGAACCAGAAGGCATAAGTAAAAGATGCTGTGGACCACATATTGGAATGATTATATCATGTAAAATAAAAATATAGATTTAGAAAATTTATAGTTAAAGTGAGATCTAATGTGGATTCTAGGGAAGTTACAAAAAGTGGAATGAGATAGCACAGGCAATGAAGGTGGTAGTCAGGGTTATTTACAGAGTTTGTAGATGAGATTGTCCAGTATTTATGGAAGATTTTAATTCTACTAATCAAAAATCCTATTAAATCTCAAGAAAAATAAAAGTAATTCTTACATTAATAGACTGGGAATACATGAAAATATTCAGAAAAAAATATGAAGAAATACTAGGCTCCAACTTGTAAATATAAAACTGAAATTATATTAAGTGTACACAGCTTCGATAAAATAAAACAATGCAAATGGAAAATGTGCCATCAACACCAGAGTGGGGAAAACAACAACTTTAAAAAAAAACAACTAGAGTGTGTATAAAATTAACACAAGTTCATTGAAGAAATTCTAGAAGATATCATTTGGAGAAATAAAAAATATTTCTTGATCCAAAGTCTAAAATTTAGGATGTGATCCTGTGTTAGTAAGTTTTCTGTTGCTGTAATAAAATATCCCACAAGAAAACAACTTAGGGAAGAGAATATTTACTGTGTTTTACTGCTCCTGACAGAAACAGTCCATAACCTTCCCAAATTGTGCAATTGGGAGCCAAGTTTGCACATATGTGAGCCTTAGTAGGACATTTATCATTCAAACAACAACATCTGCATTCTTCTGCACAAGCTTGTGTCATTGTAAAGATGCAAATTGTATTTAATATAACTTCAAATATCCCTGTAATCTTTAACAACTCCAAACTGTTCAAAAGTCCAGAGGATATCTAAAAATATTTATTTTTATTTTATATGTAGAGGAGTCTTGCTTACTTGTAAGTCTGAAAACCACATGTGTATTTATTGTAGATGCCAGAAGAGGATGTTGAATCCCTGGTATTGCAGTTCTAAACTGATGTTAGCTGCCATGTGCATTCTGGGAATTGAAACTTGTCCTCTGAAAGAGTAGCAAGTGGTTTTTTAATCACTGAACCATCTCCCAGCAGTTTTTGAGACTCCAGGCAATATACAAACCGTGACTACCCACCCCCATGAAATGAAAAACACATTATATACTTATAGCATGCAATAGAAATGTGTGTGTGTATGTATGTATGTATGTATGTATGTATGTATGTATGTATGTGTGTTTGTATATGTGCATATGTATAGATTATGTTATGTTGTCATTTACACTATGTATATAATTAACATGCAGAGGCTAGAAGAGAACATCTCTATGACTTCCACTTTATATTTTGAGACAGTGTCTCTTACTGATGCTGAAGCTTGCCATCTCATCTGTGATGGATGGTGACCAAGCTCCTGAATCTATGTGTTTCTACTCCCCAGGGTTACAAGCTCACAGGTCTGTGCCCTGCTTTTGTAAGTTCCAGTGATTTGAACTCAGGCTCTCTTTCTTTTACAGCAAATGTTCTTATCCACTGAGCAATCTTTCAAGCCCAATTTTAAGTACTGAATCAAAGAAAATTTAAAAATACACCATAAAAAACAGAACTGTAGCAAAATTAGCAAAAGTAGATGCCCCATTGAGTCATTCTGAGTGGCAGAGGAACAGCATATGATTCTGTCTGCTTGCATAGACTTGGAGAAATAAAACTATGAGCGCAAACAAAGCATTTTGGTTGCTTACCAAATAAAGGATGAAGCCTAAGTATAAGTTTAAATCAAACAAAAATTAATAATCATATTCCTATTTTACTCACATATTTTTCTTGGGTTAGGAGAGTGAAAGTGAAAACACCTGACTCTTCCAAAGTCAGTACACGATCCTCTCAAGCTCTGTGTTCATACTGCTCTTGCAGGACTCCTCAGTAAGCTTTCTTCTTGCTGGCTAACACAGAAGTCTTGAGAATATAATCTATAAAATAAAATAGCTTCCTACAATTGTGTGTATATAAATATATATTTGAAATCCTAATGTCAGAAGATTACCTAAATATTAAAATAAAACATACATATTTCCATCTTGATCCCAAAGAACAGACAGGAGCTTTTTATTTGACTCTCTGTGGATTTTTTAAAAGAGAAGTATAATCCCATTAATTTTATGTAAAAATTCATAAAATTATTATTAAATGTCATTTATTTTGACTGTCAGTGCTTGGCCTTTATTTTAAACTTTTGGTTCAATGTCTATAACAGGTAATTGTTTTCAATTTTCTAAATTCTGTGACTTTTGAGGTAATATTACTGCGAACATACTGAAAAAATGATTTTAAAAATAATACATTGGTAATTTTTAAATAGAAGTAAATGTTTATTTTGCCTTGTGGTTCCAGGGACAGAATAGCTGGAAGGCTTAGCAGCAGGAAGAGGAAATGGAGAGCCTTGAACCGCAAACAGAAAGCAGAGAGAGCAAACTAAAAGTGGCAGGGAGGATTTTTTTTTTTTTCCTCAGTGAGGTTGTTCCTCCAGGAATTTAAACCACCTACAGCTCCACAATGGCTACACCAACAGGGGGCCTTTAATTAAGTACCACTTTGGATTTCCAAGTTAGCATGCTTCTTATAGAGCAGGTGGATGCAAAGTGAGTGAAGGGCTGGAGGAGGCAAATGTCTAAGAAGTAAGTGCTAATCAGAGCAACAATACCAAGATGTGATTCACCTGGAGTAAAGGCTGACAGCTATGATGAAGTAGTAATTACCAAGAGAGTTCTTTCAGACACTTTAGGAAGAGAGTGATTTAGATAATTTTTAGCTTTACCAGAAAACAAGTTCCTCCTTCGACACAAAATGAACTTTTTTTTTCATTGAATATGAAATGTTTA
>CAJQZJ010032738.1:2000429-2031554 GCA_907164525.1 Lophiomys imhausi
GATGGCGCCGGTTTCCGCCTTCCACCAGCCCGACTGTGAGCGCTCTCAGTGGTAAACAAGTCCATATTTGGCAAAGACCGCTGATCTGGCTTGCTTCCGCATACGTGGGCCTCTAAGATAGCACCACGTGGCTTTACTTGATTGGCTGTTCATATAGTATTTAGCCTGTGGGTTGGGTCTGCCTGGGCATTTCGGAAGACTGTTTTCAAGGGACCTGAATAAACTGCTGGAGAAGAGCTTTTGCGAGTTGCGTCATCCTTGCTGGTCGACGGGGACGCGACAAGTGGTGGCCCGTACGGGGAACCAAAAAAGACTCAGAACTCCTGCAGTCAGGGGCAGCGCTGGTAAGTTCCTGGGATAAATTAGGACAATAAAGTTTCGCGGAGATAGCGAATATACGGTAAAGTTTCGCGGATGATAGCGAACATATGGTAAAGATTCGTGGATAATAGCGAACATACGGTAAAGATTCGCGGAGATAGTGAACATACGGTAAAGTTTCGCAGAGATAGCGAACAAAAGGTAAAGTTTTGCGGGAAGTTGCGAACCGAAAAGTAAATTTTTAAACATGGGATTGTCTGAGTCACATCCAATTTTTCTGGCTCTTCAGGAGCTACTTTTAGCTAGGAATTTGAAAATTAAGAAGTCTACCCTAGAGAGATTTTTGAATGAATGCGATTCTGTGGCTCCGTGGTTTGCGGTGTCCGGGAATCTTATGGTATCCTGCTGGGACAAATTAGGCAGGGACTTGGATTTTGCCTGGGAGCAAAGTACATTGCAGGGAGGAGCACGGCCTATTTGGAGACTTGTTCGGAGTTGTTTAGGAGATCAGAGATATTGCAAAGCAGTGAAAAAAGGACAAAAGGCATTAGAACAGTTAAAAGAGGAGCACTCGGTCAAATCTGGGAAAGATACTTTGGAAGAGGATAGCTCAGAGTCTAAAGAGGAACTTAAAATGTTAACAAAGAAAATGGAGAGGTCATCTTTGAGGAAGAGTTCTGACTGCACTCGGATAGAGCCCTCAGGTCCGGGGCCGCCTGTGCTGGCGCCACCTTCATATAATGAGACTTCCCCTCTGAGTGGTCCTAGTGGGCAGTCATTCTGTCCAAATGTCTGGAGGGAAGTGAGACATGAGCTGTACTACCCAGTCTTTCAGGATGGAGGGGGAAATCGTTATCATGAACCTCTCGATTTTAAGGTAATTAAAGCACTCGCTGAGTCTGTCCGCACTTATGGGATTAATGCTGCTTTCACTGTAGCTCAGGTGGAAGCTCTTAGTCGTTATTGCATGACTCCTAGTGACTGGATGAGCTTGGCACGTGCCTGCCTGTCCTCTGGGCAGTATTTAGATTGGAAGGCTTTCTTGATTGAGTTTGCTAATGAACAAGCTGCTGCTAATTGTGCAGCAGGAAACCCAGCCTGGGATGTGGACATGCTTCTTGGGCAAGGTCGATATGCTCAACAACAAACTGGGTATCCGGCTCAGGTGTTTGAGCAAATAAATTTAATCGCAACCAGAGCTTGGAAATCATTGCCTAACAAAGGGGAAGTGAATGGCAATCTAACCAAGGTTACTCAAGATCCCCTGGAGCCTTTCTCAGACTTCGTGGCTATAATGGTTGAAGCAGCTGGAAGGGTATTTGGAGACCCTGATTTGGCAATGCCCTTAATTAAACAACTTGTGTATGAGCAATGTACAAAGGAATGTAAAGCAGTTATCACCCCTTATAAGAACAAGGGGTTGGAAGCCTGGATGCCTCATTGCAGACTGCCGCTACCTTGAATAATTTGTCAGCCAATGTAGCCACGGCCTTGGATGTATTGTGGCAGGTGGCCCAGATTGGCTGTGAGTGGAAAATGACTGGTTTGTGTGTGACCTCTGTGCCATATCAAAATTATACTGTAGCTGCAAAATTCTCTAAGCAACTCTCTCAGTATCTTACAGGAAATTGGTCTGGCGAGTTTGATAAGCTGATGCAGAATCTGAGAACTGCCATCGTGCATGTGAATTCCACCTGGGTTGATGTCTCTGTTGCTGAAGGACTGTCAACATGGATCCTCCGAGCCATGAATCATCTGAGGGAATGGGTGCCCTAGAAGGCATGTTCTTCCTAGTCAGTTTCATTGCCCTATGGTGTGTCTGTAAGATGAGAATTTCTCAGAGGAGAAGCAATGCCATGCTGGTGCAAGCCTTTGCTGCCTTGGAGGCTAGACAGCCACAAGCTTGGTTGACTGTCCTAAAGGACTAAGCTATCATCACGCTCAGGATGCGAGGCTAAGCACTGCACTTGGGGTCAGCTTCTAGCGACTTCAAGAAGGGCATGTTTGATTGCATATGGGTTGGTATCCTAGTTTCCCATCTCTGAGAAAAAGATACCGGACGGGTATGGCACCAGCCTGGTTGGCTACTGGGCGTGGGGTCATTACAATGTCCTTTACATACATATCAAAGATCAGATGCTTGATATATCTACTAGGGATCCTCAACAGACTGCCACCAATCCTTTTAATTTATGGCTTTTGTGTGGAGCAAATGGTAGCTATATGGATTTGGGACCTGTCATTATGCTTGGAGGAGGAATTTATCAAAGAGGTAGTTTTTCCCTAGGGTCCGCTACCAATCTGGATTTTTCTAGTGGTAGTGGCTCTGGTACTTGGAAATCTTTGTTTCATTCTTACCGCAACAAGAACTTTTCAGCCTCGCCAGTGTGACTCTGGCCTCCTTTTCTGTGTTGTAAGTAATGGGAGTGCATCCTTAGGTGAAGAAAAGTTAGTATGCACTCCGGGCACATGTTTTTATGCCCTATGCTGGAATGCCACAGCATTTCCTGTGGCTGTGGTGACTAGAATGCCTCGATATGTACCAGTTCCTGTAGAGGCCCCTAATACCATGATGCTATTCAGGTTTAAAAGAGATTTTGGCATCACTGCAGCTATTGTTACTGCCATCACTATTGCTGCTGTGGGAGCTACTGCCTCAGCTATTGCCTTGTCTAGTTCTATACAGACTGCCAATGCCTTGAATAACATCTCAGCCACTGTAGCACAGGCATTGGATACCCAGACCTCTATGAATTCTCATCTCAAAGGAGGCCTTATGATAGTTAATCAACGCATAGATTTAATACAAGAACAGATTGATTCTCTTTGGCAATTAGCGTAATTGGGGTGTGAGTGGAAAATGCAAGGTTTGTGTGTTACTTCGGTGCAGTATCAAAATTATACAAAGGCTGCTAATCTGTCTAGACAATTGTCAAAGTTCCTCTTACAGGATTGGTCGGCTGAGTTTGAAAATTTGATGAGAGAGCTGAGAGCGACAATCATCCACATCAATTCCACCCGGGTGGATCTGAGCCTGGCTACTGGCTTGACTTCCTGGATACAGATGGCTATGGATCATCCTAAGGAGTGGGCGGGCGTAGGCTCTTTGGTGATACTGATGATACTAGCCTGTCTGGTTTGCCTATGGTGCATCTACAAAATGAGAGCCACACAAAAGCGTAATGCAGCCATGATTATACAAGCCCTTGTCGCCATTGAGGTGGGCCAGTCCCCTCAGGCATGGCTCGCTGCCGTGAAGCCTTAAATCTTCACTGAGCATAGTCCCTGCCCACTGAGGTATTCGTTCCATGGTTATTAGGGTCTGGCAAGTCAATGACGGAGTAGACGGGTAAGTCTCGGCCACATAAGACAGGGCAGTCCCGAGTGGGGAGGCTGACCCAGAGATGGGTAAGAGTTTGAGCACCGCCCTCCTACAGGCTCAGTCCCACCGTGAGATCCCCAGATAGAGGGATTACGAAGCCTTTCCAGGGACTTTTACCAACTTTAGAAAAAATAAAAAAGGGGGAACTGTAGAGAGCTGCGATGTGCCGCGCCCTAAAGATGGCACCGGTTTCCGCCTTCCACCAGCCCGATGGTGAGCGCTCTCAGTGGTAAACAAGTCCATACTTGGCAAAGACCGCTGATCTGGCTTGCTTCCGCATACGTGGGCCTCTAAGATAGCACCACGTGGCTTTACTTGATTGGCTGTTCCTATAGTATTTAGCCTGTGGGTTGGGTCTGCCCGGGCATTTCGGAAGACTGTTTTCAAGGGACCTGAATAAACTGCTGGAGAAGAGCTTTTGCAAGTTGCGTCATCCTTGCTGGTCGAGGGCTTTACTTGATTGGCTGTTCATATAGTATTTAGCCTGTGGGTTGGGTCTGCCCAGGCATTTCAGAAGACTGTTTTCAAGGGACCTGAATAAACTGCTGGAGAAGAGCTTTTGCGAGTTGCGTCATCCTTGCTGGTCGAGGGGGACGCGACAATTTCTGCTTCTATATGTGCAGTTATCTACATGTTGAGCCTCTTCATAATTTGTCTTAGTTGACTGGAATGAAAAACGCATCTGTTGGTCTTGGAAAATCATACTGCTGTGACATAAACTGCCAATGAGCAAGGTTCATTGGCATGAAATGAAACATAGTGTTTGGAGATATGGGCTTCTCTCCCACTCATAATATGGCATCTTACTATACGATTCCAGCCTCAGATCAACATACAAAGTCTACTGACACCTTGATAGTCTTCTTAAGATTGTTGACAGAAGAATAAATAGCACACAGCATGCTATCATCTAGTACACAGAAGCAGAATGATTTATGTGCTGCTTCAGCTGCTAATTTTGTGGTAATTTGTTATACATCAATAGAAAATGAACGCACAGAAGGAGCCAGAATAAAAACACTTATATCAGACAAATTCTTCCATAGTGTGGTGGGATGACCTCTGATCTAAACCGAAAGAATGATTTTTAAATAGACACAAATCCGCACAGCAGTCCAAACACAACACAAATGACTATCCCCATCTGATATATTGGTGTCAACCTAATATCCAAGAACCTTAAGAGATATATCTGTTCCTCTCCTGGTTTTGCTAAGAGAAAAGATGAGGCAAAGGAACTGGTCCAGGAACTTAGTGATCAGCCTTGGACTTATCACTGAGCACAACTGGGATCCAACTAGATAGGGTCCTGGGGTCTGTGTACTACATCACAGAAATCCTGACTTGAGAAGTGGCAAGAAAACTTTTTTTTAAAAAACACACGCACACTTAGTTAGGATCTCGATAGCCCTTGAGACAAAACTGCTTCTCTGCAGGTTCACTGAGAACCCAGGACAAGTATTGTGGGGCCAGACGCTGAGACTTGCCCTACAGAGTATTACCAAGTAAAGGGCTTAATGTGTCAGAACAGGGTAGCTTTCTGAAAGATGAAAATCTGGCCTGAGAGCACTGTTGGGAGAAGATTCGGCACCCACACCAGGAACTGCATAGAAGTAGCTCTGCGTCCGCACTCAAGTCCGAAACCGCAGAGAGATAAAGCCTGCTTCAGCGCAGGCAAGGGGTCACAGGACAGATGCACCAGGATCCACTCTGACATTTTTGTTATTCAATATCTAAACTCAATACCGTTAATCCAGAGTGCCACGCTCTTTTTCCTATTTCCAGTTGGTTGGTTGTTTTGTATTTGGCTTTGTTCTTGTTTGTTTTCACTAGACTTGTCCATTGAACACACGTTGACCAGAAGCTGCCAGTTTCTCTGCCTTAGCCTTCTGAGTCACAGGACTGTTTTCAGCAATCCGAATGGAAGGCATTCTGGTGTTGGTTTTGCTTTTACGTTGTTGTTGGAGTTTTTCTTTGTGTGTTTGCTGTTTTTTTTTTTTCTACTTCTTTTTACTTTTACGACTTAATTATTTTTTTACTTTTTTTTTTAACTTTTAAAAATTGCAATATAGTTCTTGTTGTATAGGTCCTTTACTTGCTTGGTTAGAGTTACCCCCAGGTATTTTATATTGTTTGTGGCTATTGTGAAGGGGGTTGTTTCCCTTATTTCTTTCTCGGTATGCTTGTTTGTTGTATAAAGAAGGGCTTCTGATTTTTTTGAGTTAATTTTGTATCCAGCCATCTTGCTGAAGTTGTTTATCAGCTGTAAGAGTTCTTTGGTGGAGTTTTTGGGGTAGCTTATGTATACTAACATATCATCTGCGAACAGGGATAATTTGACTTCTTCATTTCCAATGTTTATCCCTTTGATTTCCTTTAGTTGTCTTATTGCTCTAGCAAGAACTTCAAGTACTATATTGAAGAGATATGGTGAAAGTGGTCATCCTTGTCTTGTCCCTGAGTTTAGAGGAAATGCTTCAAGCTTCTCTCCATTTAATTTGATGTTGGCCACTGGCTTGCTGTATATTGCCTTTATTATTTCTAGGTATAGTCCTTGTATGCCCGTTCTCTCCAGGACTTTTAGCATGAAGGGGTGTTGGATTTTTTCAAATGCTTTTTCTGTATCTAGTGAGATTATCATGTGGTTTTTTTCTTTCATCTTGTTTATATGGTGAATTACATTGATAGACTTTTGTATATTGAACCATCCCTGCATTCCTGGGATGAAGCCTACTTGATCATGATGTATGATATTTTTGATGTGTTCTTGAATTCGGTTTGCTAGCATTTTATTAAGTATCTTTGCATCTATGTTCATGAGGGAGAATGGTCTGAAGTTCTCTTTCTTTGTTGGGTCTTTGTGTGGTTTAGGAATCAGAATGACAGTGGCCTCATAGAATGAGTTTGGCAGTGTTCTTTCTGTTTCTATGTGGTGGAAGAGTTTGAAGAGTAATGGTGTTAGTTCCTCTTTGAAGGTCCTGTAGAATTCCGTGCTAAAGCCATCTGGCCCTGGGCTTTTTTTGGTTGGGAGATTATTAATGACTGTTTCTATTTCCTTAGGGGGTATTGGGCTGTTTAAGCTGTTAATATGATTTTGATTTAGTTTTGGTAGGTGAAATTTATCGAGGAAATTGTCCATTTCGCTTAGGTTTTCAAATTTGGTGGACTATAGATTTTTAAAGTAGGACCCGAATATTTTCTGGATCTCCTCAATGTCTGTTGTTATTTCTCCCTTTTCATTTCTGATTTTGTTGATTTGGGTTCTTTCCCTTTGCCTTTTAGTTAATTTGGCTAGGGGTCTGTCTATTTTGTTGATTTTCTCGAAGAACCAACTCTTAGTTTCATTGATTCTCTGTATAATTCTTTTTGATTCTAAGTTGTTGATTTCAGCCCTAAGTTTGATGATTTCCTGCCTTCTGCTCCTCTTGGGCATGTTTGCTTCTTTTTTTTTTCCAATTCACCCAGCTTAGCTGTTAATTCGCTGATATGAGCTGTCACAATTTTCTTTTTGAATGCACTTACTGCTATGAACTTTCCTTGTAGCACAGCTTTCATTGTATCCCATAGGTTTGGGTATGTTGTGTCTTCATTGTCGTTGGATTTTAAGAAGTCTTTGATTTCCTTCTTTATTTCTTCCCTGACCCAGTGGTCATCCAGTAAGGAGCTGTTCAATTTCCATGTGTGTGTAGGCTTTCTGTTGATTCTTTTGCTGTTGAAGACCAGCTTTATTCCGTGGTGGTCTGATAAGATACAAGGTGTTATTTCAATTTTCTTATATCTATTGAGACTATCTTTGTGTCCAACTATGTGGTCGATTTTGGAGAAGGTTCCGTGGGGTGCTGCAAAAAGGTGTATTCCTTTGTTTTTGGGTGAAACATTCTGTAGATATCTGTTAGGTCCATTTGTTTCATGATCTCTGTTAGACTCAATATTTCTCTGTTTGGCCTCAGTCTTGACGATCTGTCCATTGTTGTGAGTGGGGTGTTAAAGTCTCCCACTACTAATGTGTTGTGATCGACGTGCGATTCAAGATTTAAAAGTGTTTCTTTTACAAAAGTAGGTGCCTTTGTATTTGGGGCATAGATGTTCAGTATTGAGATTTCCTCTTGATGAATATTCCCTTCAATGAGTATATAATGCCCTTCTTTGTCTTTTTTCATTAACTTCAGTTGGAAGTCTGTTTTGTTTGATATTAGGATGGCTACTCCAGCATGCTTCCTGGGTCCATTTGCTTGGAAAACCTTTTCTTAGCCCTTTACTCTGAGGTAGTGTCTATCTTTGGTAGTGAGATGTGTTTCTTGTATGCAGCAAAAGGACAGGTCTTGCTTGCGGATCCACTCTGTAAACCTGTGTCTTTTTATTGGGGAGTTAAATCCATTGATGTTGATGGATATTAGTGACCTGGGGTTGTTGTTTCCCATTAGTTTGGTATAGGTGATGGTCCTGTGCCTCTTTTGGTTTAGTTGCTGGGGGGTTTTCTATTCCCTTTATTTTCTTGGGTGAAGTTTTCTTCTCTGGGATGAAATGTGAAGCTCTGGCCTCTTGATACCAACCATCTTAAACTGTTTAGGATAGTTAAGAAAAACAAACTCCTAGTCATGCATGCATGTCACCTTGTTAGTTACTATGACAGTCTATCACAGATATTCTCTAAGTTACTCAGTAATCAAGTTGTTAAGAGACAAGCAACATTTGCTTATCTAAATACAAGAGATAGATAGGGCATCTTCAAAAACCCCAAGAGATCTGCAGAATATGTGATTCAAAGATGTGGTCTTAAATTAAGATTTTTTTTTTGATATCGTGACATATCAGCTCCTGACAGCACCCCCTACTCTACTCCAAGTAGAAGTAAAGCATCGAAGAATCTCCAGTGTGAGATGGTTGAATTAGTGGCAAGCCTATCTCTTGGCATGTAAAAACTCCTTGCTTCAACTGCAGCCAGACTGCTATCCAGAAAGGATAAAACTTGGTAGCAGGGAAGTCGACAGCCTAGCTCTGCCAAGACAGGGTAGGTATGTCCTTCATAATCCCTGCTCTACAATAAATGTCTGTCAGAGAAACAGGACCAAAAGACTGAAGACTGATGCTGGAATGTATGGAGAGAAAAAGTGAACTGTCCAGGCATTCACTGGTTTGTCATTTCTTAATATTGGAAGCTGCAGGCCCTGCACTTCCTATATAATCAGATGTATTTATCCTCCTCAGCTCTCTGAGGTGGTTGAAGAATAGACAGCTTGAGTCTCATAGCTAAATTTTGAGTTGTTTAGGAATCAAGAGGGCGTTCTAGATCTAAGAAGATGGTTATAATAATGATGCAAGTTAGTATGAAAGCTAAGTCAGTTATAGAACTTTAAACTCATAGAGATGGTTAGAAGGTAGAAGGATAAAGTCAGGGGCCAAATGTGTATGAACTGGACATTGGGAAGGTATACTGGGCCATTAACGCTCATAAATGTGGCATATTTAATTCTGCTGTTTTGTATAGAATTTACTGTTATAAGAGAAAGAACCATTTGTTGGATTGAAAAGGGAAGCTGTTGGGGGGGGAAGAGGGTGGAAGGTTGGGACAGGAAGGGGGAATAGGGAAGGGTTTGTTACTGAGATGTAACTTGAAGAAAAAAAAAATAAAGTACTTATATTTTAAAAAAAATTGCAATGTAATTAAACCATTTTTTCACTTCCCTTTCCCCTTTCCAACTTTCCATGCAATCAATCTCTCCCCAACCCCCTCTCAAATTCTTCTTCAGTTGAAGCTGGCTTATCAACTTCTTTTGCCTCAGTTATGAATTTCCCTTCATACTGCATGTGTTCTCTTTACATTTGTAAATTTCAAAACCAATACTTCAACACATACCATGTGTATATTAGCACTTTTCCTTTACATCCCCCTACTGACGGAAGTGAAAGCCAATTGTTTTTGGTTGCCTGGTACAGGTTCTCATGGTGGGTTTATCCATGAGTTGTGGTTGCTTCTGCTGTTAACATTCTTCTCTCAGAGTGACACCTGAATTCAGAAATGGTTTTTCTTAGCAGGTGGGCTAGTTTAATAATGGAGCTACATCCCCAACCTATCAGGGAAGAAATGACCCCTAAACATTGCTACAATCTAGTTCCATGTAAACATTTCAAATACTACAGCTGAACGAACACAATTAAAGTAATTAAAACTGCACACATAATCAAGAACTCAATCCCAGAAGCATAAATTGTACTTCAGAGACACAAGAACATGAGAAATAAAAACAAAGGATCCACCAATTCTATAGTAATGAACCCCAGTCACAGTGAACTAGATGGAATCCCAAATAATGAAATAAATGTTTATTAACGTATTTAACAAAATCAAAGAGGACACAAACTTCTAAATGAATACAAGGAAAATACAAACACCTGAATGGAATATTTAAGGAAACCAATATATTATGTGAAATTCAGTAAACAGGCAAAAATAATGTTTATTCAACTTACAAATTTGGAAATGAAATTACTGTAAAATAATATCTCAATATAAACTTCAAAACTAGAACTTAATTTTTAATTCCTTTTTTTCTTTTTTCCCCTATTCTACTGAAAATATATTCCTTTCTCATACAAAATATCCTGATTACAGTTTCCCATCCCTTTATCCTCCCAGTTTCTTCTCACCTCCACTCCCATCTGGATTCGTTGTCCCTTAGAAGTTTTGAACTCTCTTTGCTATTTTTAAATTTCTATTTTTCTCTTGATTTAAAAAAAATTACGCAGTTTTTTTTGCTTGAACATATTCTCCAGAAATAGCTTCTTCATACAGATTTAAAAATAATTTATTATAAAGATCTACTATTTTATATTCAGAAGAGATTTTTCCACTGACCAAATACTTAATATCCCTAAACTAGTAGCCATACGTTTATTTATAAAAGTAGCAAACTACCCAAATCAGAAAATAGCGTGGGGTGCCTGAGTCAAGGAGGATGGAGTTCTATTTTATTTATCATCAAAATACCAGCTGCAGAAAGCCCAGTCTTAGAATGTGGATTGAGGGCTTTTGTGAGATAAGAGATGATTGTGTGACAAAAAAAGAGAAAGATATTTTGGATTTGTTTATAAAGGTTAATAACATAAAAAAGTAATTTGAAAACAAGATGTCTTAGGGAAGAAAATAAGCTATGCTAAAAAAGAAAAAATATTTGTAGGACAGAGTATATAGCATTTCTTCTGCCAGAAAATGTTTCAGTTATTCTGGTAAATTTTAAGTTACATTGTTTTGTTTTCCTTTTTATTATTTTAAGATTAGAACATATCTCCTTCCCATTCATCCCTCCAAACCCTCCCATGCTCTCCTTCAAACTCAACACTTTTGATGTTTCCAGGCTCTCAGTCATGGGACAGATATTCTGGCTACATTAAGCTTTAATTTTATACAGGGTGCCTACTTTGTAGTGTTGTTTCTAAATGAATGGATGTTTAGAATAGCTTTTCAAATATACTAAACATTACTATTTGTTCTTGTTAGTTGCCTAATGATGTAAGATTGGAGTTAAGACATCACACTAAGTGAGAGAGTGATAAGGTCAGCGTCCAGTGCATCAGTGAAAGGATGCAAACAAACAAAAATCACACAAATTCCTCTGCCATTCTAGGGAGCGTTGGAAGGATTTACTGACAGCAACACATTTACCTTTTTGTGTGTGGTGGGAGTGGGGATGCAAAGAACTCATGAATGTGAATTAGAATACATTAGTGAATGATAATGACATTAAAAGTTAAAAGGACTTAACATGAAAAAAACTGAGAGAACTATTTATAACTTTCTAAGTAAATTCACATACAAAATATGACAAGGGACAGAAACATGGAATTTAAAATTACAGTGATTGAATCAGAACCAGTATACCTGGATATAATATTGAGTAGAAAGTTGCCTGTTGGTGATCTCTAGAAAAAAAATAGATATTTAGAATATCAAACTTCTTATTTTTGTTCATTTATTTGATTCTTCAAGTTGTCTAGTAACATATGAGTAACAAAATAACTACTAACCTAAATTATCAGTGTTCAGAATATTTATCACTACATAAAACTATGCCTTGGAACACTGAGGAAATAGAGTTCCACTGGCATCAACAAATGAATAATAAAAGTTAGTAGTGTTGAGTCTTCATAGTATGCCTGTCTACAATCTTAGTCTTTAAGGGGCTGATACGTGAGGATCTTAAATCTACTGCCAAACAAAGACACATAATAACACCCAGTCCACCAATTCCCCTCTAAAAATATATTAGATATTAACTGTACTGCTGCAATTAAAATGACAGAGAAATGTTACTTTAGTTTTTACAGCTTTGACAGTATACATCAAAACAAGACATAGTGATCTGCAATTAAAAAATGCAGACATTGCTAAGTCCAGATTCTATTACTGACAGAAATGATTCCCAGAATACCAAGTAGGAATAAATCTTTACCGTGGCAAGATCATTTCAAAATTCAGTGTCAAAGGAAGTATATATACTTAGATAGCAATAAGAGAGGAAAGAAAATATTTTGTAATATACACACTTCATTGTCAACTTTGATGAATTCGTCATCATGGAAGGGACATGCCTCAAGATGTGCCTGTGAGAGTGTTTCCAAAACGACTTAACTTAGTTGCTGGTAAATGTGAGCATCATCATCACATGGGGTGAGACTTGAATTCAACAAGCAGGGATGAACCTGAGCTAAAACACATCATTCATGTGTCTATGTTTGATGGCTATTGATGCAATGTGGCCCCCTGTCATTTATAATTTGTTGGAAGGAAAAAATTAATGAATCTAACCTTGATTCTAAAATTTATGAAAGAAAATATCAACTTATATGAAAGAAAGTGAAGCAATCTGCATATGAATGAAGTAATATTTAATAATTATATATGTATTTTTATGAATCAGAATGAATTCAAAAATAAAAAAGTAAATAAAGTCACTATAAAATATTGTAATCAAAACAAAAATAATAAATTCAAAATACTTTTATTTCAGCATATATATAATAAATGCTGACAGTCAAAACTTTTCATTCTGTGACAAATTTTAAACTGCTTCAATTATTATAATAGAGGAAGCCTATTTGTACAGTTTTATTTATAGATAGCTATTAAAATCTTTAATATCTCTCCTTAACTGATATGGTATAATTAGTTTAGGTATGATACTGGAGGAAAAGGAAATATGGAAATCTGAGACTAATCATTTTTAGAGTATAAACTAAGAAAATATAATTTCAGGGTATTTGTGATAATTATTATAGCTAGTTTCATTGCACTATTACAAAATGAAAGGATTTATATCATAATCACACACAGACCCATGGGTCATGCCTGTGTTTTAGTGAATTATATTTGAATGATTAAGTAATAAAAGGCATGTAAAGTATCATTACTGTCAGATCTATTTCATATTGATGCATTTGTTTTCCGTGGTTACAATGGATCCTGTTCTAGCAATTTGTCCTCAGAAACTGGCCATTCCCAGAAAGAATACCAAGAATAACTATTAAAATAAAATGAAACTCTAAAATTTCAAATGAAATTCTGTTTTTGTGAGTTATTTTTCCTTTTAGTAATAGAATTGTACTTGTCCTTTCACATTTCATTTGCTGTCCACTTTTCTATCCCCTGTAATATTTTAAGATGAGAAATCATGACAAAGATTAATTATGAATGCTCTTTAGACCATTTCAAAATTTAGATGAGTCTGAATTCTTGACATGTCTGTAGTACACATAGTAGAAAATATGACTGGAGATTTGATCGTTTTTCTTAACTGAAGTGAACAATTATTGTAATGATTCCTTAATGTAATGACTATGCACTAAATGGGAATACAAAACACACTGTTGAAACAGGAGAAGGAAACTCAATCCAGTCTACCACAACAACAACAACAAAAAAATCTAAAAAATAATTCTGTAGTAGAATTTAGAACAAATCCATAGTTTGTGTTATATAGTTATAGCAAAAACATTATTTTATGCTTTAGGGCAGTTTTTGAAGATTGTTGACAAAAAGACTCTTTGGCATCAGCCACTGAAAACACTAACTACCCCCTCCCATTTTTACTGCAGTTGCACGTCTTGCTTGGTAATCAAGACTGGTCTTCAGTTTATAATCTCCTGCTTCAACATCATGAGTACTGAGATTATACACCAGTCTATATTTCTATATTCCATCTACAACCTGATAAAGAATTGGTATAAAATATATATATATATGACATTCAGTTTGAAATGAATGCAAGGCATGCTAATCAACTAGCAAAGAACCATGAGCAGTCTCTTTTAATGACATATAATCATGTGTTCCTTTTATCAAAAAACAACAACAACAACAACAAAAACCAAAGTAGAAGTTAGTTTACAAATTATATGTACCTACTCTTGGTAATCCACTTTAAAATTTTGAATGGCTATAAATACAAATATTTATAAATTCATTTCCAAAAGATGGGTCAGAAGTTATTGATACTTGTATGCAACACTGATGACCAGCATGAATTCTCTAGGGCCCAGAATGGAATCAAGCCTTCAAAGTTGACCTCTGATTTCTACATGTGTGTTGTTCCATGCATGTACCTGATCCAATCCATGCTCACACATGTATCCATGTATACAAAAACAAAACAAAACAGACAATATCATTTAAAATAATTATTGAATTCACACACAGTTGTGTAGAAAGAAGTTAACCACTAGGCATTATTTATGACTCACATTTATCTAACCACGGTCCTGAAATCCACACAATCAGTGTGTTCTAGAAGCAAGTCAAGTTAAACAAACCCTTTTGTAGAAACATATAACACCTACTTGTCTTTGAATTGCACTCAAACTATTTGATGTGTATCATTTGAGGCAATATATTCTCAGTTAAATTTTTAAAAATCTACAAAATTAGTTTGAACAGCACTCAAGCCTTTTCTAAGTGAATATAGACTAAGAAAGAAATTTCTTCTACAAAACAGTACTTTATAGAACTTAATAATGTTGAACTCTATGTAGCCACAGTAAAGAAAGCCTGTAAAAAGAATAAACCAATTTTGTCATCACACTCTTACTTCTTTTTTTTTATAAGTACTTTATTTTTTTTCAAGTTACATCTCAGTCACAAACCCTTCCCTATTCCCCCTTCCTGTCCCAACCTTCCACCCTCTTCCCCCCCCCCACAAAAGCTTCTCTTTTCAATCCAACAAATGGTTCTTTCTCTTATAACACTAAATTCTATACAAAACAGCAGAATTAAATATGCCACATTTATGAGAGTTAAATGGCCCAGTATAGCTTCCCAATGTCCAGTTCATACATATTTGGCCCCTGACTTTAACCTTCTATCTTCTAGCCATCTCCATGAATTTAAAGTTCTATAACTGACTTAGTTTTCATACTAACTTGCATTAATATTATAACCATCTTCTTAGATCTAGACCACCCTCTTGATTCCTAAACAACTCAAAATTTAGCTATGAGACTCAAGCTGTCTATTCTTCAACCACCTCAGAGAGCTGAGAAGGATAAATATATCTGATTGTATAGGAAGTGCAGGGCTTGCAGCTTCCAATACTAAGAAATGACAAACCAGTGACTACCTGGACAGTTCCCATTTTCTCTCTATACATTCTAGCATCAGTCTTCAGACTTTTGGTCCTGTTTCTCTGACAGACATTTATTGTAGAGCAGGAATTGCGAAGGACTAACCAACCCTGTCTTGGCAGAGCTAGGCTGTCGACTTCCCTGCTACCAAGTTTTGTTCTTTTTGGACAGCAGTCTGTCTGCAGTTGAAGCAAGGAGTTTTTACATGCCAAGAGATAGGCTTGCCACTAATTCAACCATCTCACACTGGAGATTCTTCGATGCTTTTCTTCTACTTGGAGTAGAGTAGGGGGTGCTGTCAGGAGCTGATATGTCACGATATCAAAAAAAAAAAAATCTTGCTTTAAGACCACATCTTTGAATGCCATTTTCTGCAGATCTCTTGGGGTTTTTGAAGATGCCCTATCTATCTCTTGTATTTAGATAAGCAAAGGTTGCTTGTCTCTTAACAACTTGATTACTGAGTAGCTTAGAGAATATCTGTGATAGACTGTCATAGTAGCTAACAAGGTGACATGCATGCATGACTAGGAGTTTGTTTTTCTTTCTTTTTTTTTTCCAAAATGAGGTTTTATTTTTTATGCTGGGAAAGAGTGCAAGGGTGAAGGGTATGTCTAAGGGGAGGTGGGAGATGAGAGGGAACAGGGTGCATGATGTGAAATTCACATAATAAAATTTTTTCAATAAAAAAAGAAATATAGGGGCACAGGAAGAGAAGGACCATTAAAGTACATGGTGCCCTAGGACATAGGGCTCACGCTACCAAGAAGCATTCCAATTAATCAGAAACAGGCTTTTTTTCTTTTTAATTACTTCTAGTACTTCAGTGGATCTGTTTCTCTTCACCTTTTTTTTTTAAATACTTTATTTTTTTTTCTTCAAGTTATATCTCAGTAACAAGCCCCTCCCTATTCCCCCTTCCTATCCTGCCCTTCCACCCTCTTCCCCCCAGAAGTTTCCCCTTTCAGTCCAACAGATGGTTCCTTCTCTTATTACAGTAAGAATTATACAAAACAACAGATATAAATATGCCACATTTATGAGAGTTAAATGGCCCAGTATACCTTCCAATGTCCAGTTTATACATATTTGGCCCCTGACTTTAACATTCTACTATCTAACCATTTCCATGAGTTTAAAGGTCTATATGTGACGCAACATTCATACTAACTTGCAACACACTTTTAAGAGTATCTTTTTAGTTCTATAACACCCTCTTGATTCCTAAACAACTCAAAATTTAACTATGAGACTCTAGCTGTCTATTCTTCAACCACCTCAGAGACCTGAGAGGGATAAATATATTTACTTAATATAGAAAGTGCAGGGCCTGTAGCTTCCAAAACTAAGAAAGGACATACCAATGACTGCCTGGACAGTTCCCATTTTCTCTCCATACATTCCTGCATCAGTCTTCAGCCTTTGGGTCCTGTTTCTATGACAGACATTTGTTGTAGAGCAGGGATTATGAAGGACTTACCTACCCTGTCTTGGCAGAGTTAGGCTGTCGACTTCCCTGCTACCAAGTTTTATCCTTTTTGGACAGCAGTCTGTCTGCAGTTGGTGCAAGGGGTTTTTTCATGCCAAGAGAAAGGCTTGCCACTAATTCAACCATCTTACAGTGGAGGTTCTTCGATGCTTATCTTCTACTTGGAGTAGAATAGGGGGTGCTGTCAGGCACTGATGTGTCTCGATATCAAAAAAAAAAGAAAATCTTACTTTAAGATAACATCTTTGAATGCCATATTCTGCAGATCTCTTGGGGTTTTTGAAGATGCCCTATCCATCTCTTGTATTTAGATAAGCAAATGTTGCTTGTTTCTTAGCAACTTGATTACTGGGTAGTTTAGAGAATATCTGTGATAGACTGTCATAGTAACTAACAAAGTGACATGTTTGCATGACTAGGAGTTTGTTTTACTTAACTATCCTAGACCGTTTTAGACGGTTGGTATCAAGAGGTCAGAGCTTCAGATTTTATTTTTAAGTATCTCTAGGTATGATACCATTAGGAAGCATTACCTTTAAATTTGTATCAATATACAAAGATCTATTCAATTGTGGTTAAATATACTCTTAATTATGTATCAATATACCAAGATCAATGCCTATGTATCCCAATATAATCTTAATATTACGTCCATATGAAAGGGTCAATACCATTGTGGCCAACTATAATCTTAATTTTGTATCAATATACAAAGATCAATACCGATGTAATCCAATACAATCTTATTTTTGCACAATAAAAAATGGTCAATACCACTTTAGCCAAATAAACTACTAATTTTGTATCAATATACAAAGGTATAAGGGCATATTCAATAATCTGCCCCTTCTTCTTGGATCTTCCTGTGCTATGTCTATATCTCATTTTTCTCAAGCCCATGCACTCCTACATAGGAGAGGAAGAAGGGGCAGATTATTGAATATGCCCTTATACCTTTTGTATCAATATACAAAGGTATAAGGGCATATTCAATAATCTGCCCCTTCTTCTTGGATCTTCCTGTGCTATGTCTATATCTCATTTTTCTCAAGCCCATGCACTCCTACATAGGAGAGGAAGAAGGATACAGAAAAGGAAAAGTAAGAAGTCCCTGGGGCTAACCTCCAAAACCCATTAAGACAGGACCATTTATCAGCTTGTAGTCTCTTCCCCTACATATCAGAGTTTTCAGTTATCCTTCAAATAACCAAAAAGAAGGGTGGAGAAACACCTTCCCCACCCTCTGGGCATGGGACGTTGCTCTCTTAAAGTGACTTCCTGCTGATTTGGGTCGTAGTAGACCCAAATGGGAAAAATGGTTAAAAATGTTAGTCTCACTCTATAGCTTCTTGATCAGCACTTCAGAGTTTCCTGCAGAGATTTAATACTTCAAACATATCGCTTTGTCTTAGGCACTTTGTGGAATTTGGTACAAGCTTACATGAACCCACAGCCCCCAACATTTTAAACTCCTGAAAAAACAGTGTTGTATGGAGGACAAGTCCTGCTGCCAGCCAGTGACTTTAATATCTAAGTGCCTGCACAACTAAACCAGGGAAACACTTACATAGGAAGTGATTTTTTAAAGAAGGGACATCTCCAGAGATATTCTTTGTTCGAGCACTCCTTTTATGGATATAGTCCTTTCAAGTGAATAAATTTTGTATTGTTTTCAATTTCCCAACATGCACCCTGATGGCTAGCATCTTTCCATGAAGCCACCATTTATATGTTAGTGCTAAGAACAAGGTTTCCATTTAACTTTAACTTTTACAGATGTTTTGTCTTAATTTGCATTGACTACAATTTTAATTACATTTTGGCCCTTCACCAATCTACACATTTTTCCCAACGTTATTGTTGTTGCATTTTATGCAATGTCTTACCATAAATCTGGCTAAAAGTAGCAAGCAGCTACGATGCCATAAAGCTAAAGCTGCCTTGAAATTTCTTTCTCTAACACAATAGGCTATTATGATTTAGACTTTCTTAAATCTTCAAGACACTGACTGAAGGTGTACAGATGCTTTGCTAAAATGCAATTTAGTGGCCTCTATTATATTCCAAAAAAGAAAAAAAAGTCCTATTTCCCTGGAAATCCAACAGTTATAACCTATTCTTTCTGCACTTTTAAGATTGCTCTGTTCTTCTACACTCCCATCTGCATGGACCATCAGGTTCTAACAATCTTTTCCCCAAATAAGACTCTTCTGATAGCTGAGTACTGTTCCATCATGTAGATGTAGATGGAACAGTACTCAGCTATCAGAAACAACGAAATCATGAATTTGCAGCCAAATGGATGGAACTAGAGAAGCTCATCCTGAGTGAGCTAACCCAGACTCACAAGGATGCACATGGCATCTATTCACTTTTAATCGGATTTTAGCCGTATAGTACAGGATAATTATACTACAAGCAATACACTAAAGGAACATGAGCATAGACGATTTTCCTGTCAATGAGACACTTTGCCCTAGTGGTGCTGCATTGTAGGCCCCCAGTGTATGAGGAGGCTCTTGGCCCTCATATGACTTCTGAACTGGGGCGGGGGACTGTTATGTAGGGACACTCCACTCCAGAGGAGTGGGATGGAAAGGATAGGGGCTAGAGGTTGGGAGGGCAGGACTGGGAGGGGTGGAAAGAGGACACTGTGATGGAGATGTAACCTGAAGTAATAGTAAATTTTTTTTAAAGACTCTTCTGTGTTCCAGATACCAGTTGCTTTGGTCCATGGTCACTTGTGTGAGTTTGTCATCACAGACCCATTGCTCAGTACAATGTTTTTGTAGTAATTACTTTCTTCAATGCTATGACAAATTCTCTAGTATTACAGGCTTAAGTGAAGCAGCATATATCTGCCTTACTTCAGAGAATATGCAGTCCATCCTAGGGAAGAAACCCATGATAGTCACACTCTCTTCTCTAGTCAGAGATTACGTGGAATCGGAAGAAGTAAGGTTAGCCAGAAGTGGGGTTCAAATATGAAGAATGTGACCAACTTTCCTCTCCATAGGTGACCCACTTCATCCAGCTACATGCCACAACTCCATGGTTTTATAATATCCCCAAATGGTTTCAACATCTGAGAAGGAAGTCTTCCAACAAATGCACCTGGGAGAATATTTCACCAAAATCATAATAGGATACAACTCATCTTTATCATAGTTCTTTCTAAATATCAAACTATGATTTTCCAACTCAAGTAAATGTTACAACTTGTTAGTTGAATAAGACTCATCTGAAAGAGAGTCAAAGAACTTGCATGATCTTTTTATATTAAGTACCACATTTTATAATCTGGGTTACAGAATTTTAAGGTAATGTCTTATCAATTTTTTGTGTTGTATCCCACAATTAAAATCATAAAATATTTCAGTGACTTGGTACTTTCTACTTGGTGCTACTTTTTGACTGTCTGTGAAATATTATGGATTATTTTATTGATGAGGTTTTATTTTCTTTTTTAAAAATAAATATAATGATTTCAAGTATTTGACTCCCATAGTGATCTCTGGGATAAATAAAAATATTTTTTACATATTTCATTCATTTAAATTATGAACTGTTTTATAATTGATTCACTAATAAAATTGAAAATCTTCACTTAACTGTAGATAAAGTCAGCTTTAAATACCTCTTCACAGAACTGCTAAATATAGTATTTGAAATGTTGTTTGAAAAATAGTGTTGCAAGTTAGTATGAATGTTGAGTCAGATATAGACCTTTAAACTCATGGAGATGGTTAGATAGTAGAATGTTAAAGTCGGGGGCCAAATATGTATAAAGTGGACATTGGGAAGGTATACTGGGCCATTTAACTCTCATAAATGTGGCATATTTATGTCTGTTGTTTTGTATAGTATTTACTGTTATAAGAGAAGGAACCATCTGTTGGACTGAAAGGGGAAACTTCTGGAGGGAAGAGGGTGGAAGGGCGGGATAGGAAGGGGGAATAGGGAAGGGTTTGTGACTGAGATGTAACTTGAAGAAAAAAAAATAAAGTATTAAAAAAAAAAGAAAAATAGTATTTGAGCTGTTGTCTGCATACATTTTATTTTCTGTTTCTGTGATAACATCATAACCGAAAGCAATTTGAGGACACATGGTTTATTTCAACTTACAGTTTACAGTAAGCCATCAGGAGAAGGCCAGGCAGGAACTCAATGCAGGAACCTAGAGCAGAATATGAATCAAGGATCTTGAATACTTTATATTGGTTCATTTCCTCTGGCTTCCTCAATTACCTTCCTTATACAACTCAGTACTGCCTGCTCAGGAATGTCACTGATCATAGTGTGCAAGTCCCTCTCAATCAGTTATCAGTCAAGAACCTGTCCCAGAGACACACACACAAGACAGTCTGATAGAACAAACTCTTCAAATGAATCCCCCCTTTTTCAATTTGTCAAGTTGAGAAGGTTCCCCACTATACTTACCTGTATGGCCACCCTGATGTTCAAATCTCTAAACTTATTGCTAATGCCAACCTGTCACTTAATCCCTATTTTCCTGAACTCCTCACAGGAGTCATCAATGTGCACGGATTTATTTTCCATCATTCCAGCCGTCTTAGGTAAAGAGCCAGTTCTTACTGATGCCTGAAACTCTTCAGCTCCTCTATGGAAAAACATGTGAGTAGCCAGCTGCTCACCAAGATCTGGAAGCCTCGGCACTCACAAACCTGCATTGACAGGTTGCTCCCAATAAGAGTCTGGACCCAACTCTTTTATGTCAGATGCTGGGGTTTTCTGCTGCATTTGAGTTGATTCTACTGGAAATTATTCATCAGTCAGAAACAGGGAGAGGAGAGGGCAATTCATCTACAAGTTATTAGACTAGTAACTTGCTCTTCAACCACAGAAACTTCTAGAACTAAAGACTTATCTCAATAAATTTGCCCTTGTTTTAGGATACTTGGTTTTCTTTGTTTTTGTTTGTTTCCATGTTTGTTTTTTCCTCAGCTTAGAACATGGTGATGTTTCTTTATTCCTAACCCTTTAAACATTTTTGTCTATTGTTATTTGCTCAGATCAGAAAATAGGTCAAATAACACTGTGAACTATTTCAAGCTGAGAGTATTCTCTGTAGTGATTGTTACTTTCTAGGATTATTTGTTTCAAAGAGTTATGTGGTAGTTATGGCTGCAAAGAATCTAACTTACACTGAACTGGTACCCATAAATTTTTTTTAATAAAAAAGCAGAATATGAAATATGGATGAAGAGAAAAGGAATGAAGGGAAACAGAGAAAGGGAAGAGAAAGAAGTCAATAAAGGGAAGAATATTATTAGTCATTAATTTGCTATATTTTTAATGCCTAAGTGTAGTAGGCATTGAATAATAATCATCCCTTAGTATTCATGGCGTTTTATCTTTAAAGTGACTCCAACATACCTCTAACACCAAAATACACAAGCTTTCTTGCTCCTTAAAGAAAATCACATAATATTTTATTCAACTTAAATATGATTTCCACATATTTATGTGGCTAACATAGGTATTACAGCTCTATGTATCAACCCCATCAAACCCATTCTTTGTATATTCTGCACAAATGCTCTACAGTTAGCATGTAACCTTCTGAATATTTTAAATTAAATTGTTTAAAATACAAAACGCAAACTAAATGCTATAGAAATATGTGTTATAATTATTTACATAGGGAATAAGGAAAATGAGTAAAAGTAACACTTGTATGCTTGATTGGTATAGATGGAAGTATTTGTAGTTCTTTGAGTCAAATTCAGGCCCTGATGCTTGATATACCAATATTCCACCTCTGATACAACTCTAACTAATTCTCAAATATTTTTTTTACTAGAGAAGATTAAATTCAGGATTGGATAACCTATGCTTATAGAAGGATAATTCTATAATTGGTATGATATTAGCTCCATTCTATATTACTTTAGCCCAGTCTCCACTACTTCAACGAAAATGAATTAGGAAGTAAGATTACATCTGACATTATAGATAGAAAGGTTTTTACAGCTGTTCTCAGAATGGGAGTAATAAGTGAAGTTGAAAGACTCGTAGTGCATAATTTATGACACCATCATGCAGCTGGTTGCCCTCCACCATCAACATGATTGAAAATCAGAGAAATGTAAGATTTCTCAGATTGTCAATTGTATCATGCACCTTTAAACTTACAGAGATTTTTAAAAGCATACTTTATTTTATTCAATAAAAATTTATTTCCATATGTCTTAAAATTAATTTTCCGATTTTTTTTTCCTGTGAAATGTCATTTCTGGTTAAATTCTAGTTGTTAGACTGAAGTGTTGTGGCCCATCTAGTCATTTCTTGTTTCATTTATTTTAGATGGACTGTTGGTTGAAATGACAAGTGCTAGCCAACTTCTCTAACTTTGATTGATAGGATGATTATGAAGATGGTTTGGACAAGCACTTTAAAAATAACTCCATAAAGTAATTCTTGTTTCAGAAACTGTATTATGCATTCTAAAAATTGTTTGTTGTAAAGAAGTTCAACTCCAATTTTTACAGAACTAGAACTGTATTTAGAATATTCATACAGTGCTATTCAGTCTCATTTGTGTATTATGACAAGCTTCATTGTTAGTTTTGAATACTAGCATAATAAAAGACTATATAACATAAAAATGGAACTCAATCAGAATTTAGATAAGAAGAAATGCCTCTCATATAAGTTAAGCTGAATGTATTACAGCACAACTTACTGGCCAGCTTTCTTACCTTTTGAATTTGGTCTATTTTCCTTGTGTTATTGCTGCGAATGACACTGAACCAAGGAACACAATTACATAGCAACAGTGTTCTCAATGATTCCACTATGTTACATGTGTAAACATGTATTTATATTTTTGGATGTGCACCTGGGTATGTGTGTATCTGTGTACATATGAATGTGCGTGCACATATTGTGGGTGTGCATATGTGTATTTGTCTACATGTGTATTTGTATTTGTGTGTGAATTTGTTTGTGTGTGTGCCTGTGTGCCTCTGTGTGTGTGTTTACTTCTGCAATCCTCCCAAAGTTAAGAAGTGCTATGATGTCTAATTCCATTTTTCTCAATCATTATCATTCTTCCAACATGAAAGCCTTTAGATAATGCTGTTTTGAGTCTAAGCACTTTAATACTTTTTAAATATTTTCTCTCTAATTTTCTGATTTCGCTGAAAGGTTTGATTGGACAGTTCATTTACTCCTTATCCAGTGATCAATATGACCAGACCAAGATAGTTTCAAATAACCATGTGAAATCTCAAATGTATGCATGACTGCTGATCTGCTGTTTCTGTTTTCACACTGTAGAGTGTTGCAGTTCTCAAGAGCAGCAAGATGGGGAACATCTCAGTGCACAAAGATTGCCTTTTCTCTCTGCACCTTGCATGTTTACATCAAGCAAATCACATTGTGTTATTAGGTGATTTGATTTTCAAGATGACATGATGTTCATAAAGCTATATTCCTGTTTTTACATGTATTTTTGATAAGATTAATGTGAAGCTACATTTTTAAAAATTTATTCACAAGTTTTTTAACAAAATTATAATATTCTTGAATGTTCTGTTCTCAGGGGACGTATTAGTTAGTGTAAAAGCTCTGGAACATAGTACCTATAAACTAGAGCTTAAAATGTCATTTTTTTTGAGAAAATTAACAACTCTTAGGCCAAATGAAAATAGCAGCATTGTGCATCATAAATTTCTTATTCTCTTAATGATATTTTCATTTTAAGGATCCTATATGACCATAATTATAGATGCTTAAAAGAATTATCATATCCAAGCAAAATGTATAATTTTACCAAAGAGACAATGTAGCAATGGCTGTCCAAAGAGACATTTATATTTGACACAGGCCTTTCAAAAAAAAGCAAAAAAGAATCTTCACTCAAAACTTTCTTTTTAATATTAAAACACTGGGATAATAACAAAGTATAATGTATTTTAATATCACATAGCATTAGTTTTTTTTAAATTTTAAGCAAATATGTAAACAAAAGGATTAAAAGACTGTTCTGAACTACTCAATTTTCCATGTTTTGCTCTCCTTCTGAATGTGACCAAGTTCAAGTCTCTGCAACAAAATATAAATTTCAACCCTAGGTATAGGCAGTGAAGAGACTACACAGGTCTGTGCAAACAATGTATACATATGCTTAAATCAGCATTGTCTTCAAAATGAAAACAAAACAAGTGTCCATCAACTGGCCAGCACAGCATGTAAAATGTCATCTATATACCCAGATGTCATTCATTCCTTTATGAATGAAAAATCAATCTATGTTATTAAAGAACCTTTATAGTATTATCCTAAAAAGGAAAAGACAAATGAAAGGACATTTATATTCTCTATTCTTGATATATTGTTGGGCTCAGAATAGGAAAATCAGTAGAAGCAGAAAGTGAAATAGTGGAAATGATGTTGTGGGATGAAGTGAGAAAATACTTAGGATTGTTAGTAGGTATGGTGATGGGTGTTTTGCCTGAGTGAAAAAAATATTCAAAATCAGATAGTAGTGATGACAGTACAACTCTGAGACTATATTTAAAAACCCACTGAATAAAAAAAAAGAAATTTTATGTATATCCTTGTTCTTCGGATATTTCTATAGAGAAAGTGAAAATATAAAAATCCAGAAGAATAGGAGCATTAGCATTTTTCTGATGAGCAAGCATGATCATGTTGTATGTAGAGTTGCTTTCTAACCTGACTGGTCATATACAAAGTTGATTAATACATGCTGATCAGCATCAGAAGCCAGAATGACAGTCTCTTTCTGCTAGAGTTGAAATTGTCATAAAATTGTTAGTTCTAATTTGTAGAATTAGAAGGTTGAGTTCCACATAACCAGTAGATTCTAATTTGAAATCTCATGTAATAATGCTTTAAATAGATTCTGACATTATGTTAAACTTTATGTTCAACAGTGATGTATAATTTAATTTGAAAAAAGAAATCACTTGATATTATAATGGAATTTATGCTAAAGTAAACAGGACCACAGCTTGATATAGCATTTAAGGTTCAGAAAAGTGCTAGTCATTTTTGTTCTATAGAAATCCGTGCTTATCTATTATTTCTTATATTAATACTATACTGATAATAAATTGAAATCTCAATTAGGCATAAGTAAATAATTAATGTAATATACTGCATAATTTATCTTATTAAAAATAATGTTTTTATCTCCAAAATCTAATATTCTCCTGGTAAATTCTCTATTAGAGATTGGAAAATAGAAATGAAATTTATGTCCCTAATGAAAATGTCTACAAAGACAAAATAAAAATTATAAGTTTTTAAATCAATGGAGATGTGTCACAAGTGTGGTAGATTGAAATATTTAGACTAATCAAGTATCTCATTGAGATAAGATACAAGTATAAATTTCAAATGTTCAGAATTTCTAAAATATGTCTGATGAAAAAAATGAGTTGCATGATAGTGTATTAAAAAGTCTATTGTCTGTTTTTCTTGCCTTCTCATTCTGCTATCTTTCTCAGCTTGAATTGAAAAAACTATCATTTGTTATGCAGCAGGCATCACATTTGAGACTGAAGGAGACATGGGGAGCAAGTTAAAAGCTTACTTCCTAAGGCGCTGTTGATTAACTTCCCTTTCTGGATCTGGTGTTGCGGCCAAGAAAACAAGCAAGTAGCTGGAGAAATTGCTTAGCTGTGAAGGAAGGGTGCTTGCTATGCAATCACGTAATCAGAAATTGGACCCATGTTTAGATCCCAGAACTCACATAACAAGCAAAGTAAAAGCCTACAACTCCATTTCCAAGTGATCTGACGCATTGTTCTTTCTTCTAAGCGTATATAGGCACGTTGTCTTGTGAACACCCGCACGCATGTACATGGAATAAATATGCCAATTTTTTGTTTAGAGATGAGAGATGTTGAGTATGAACTTTACTCACAGCAATTCTCACAGATTGTGTAATACTTTTCTTTTCTTTTTTTTGTTTTTTTGTTTTTGTTTTTTTGTTTTTTTACAAATCAATCATGGATGTCTTCTCTGTATTATATCATTTCCATCATCTACACTTGGGAGGCCGATGACAGATTAATTTGAATTTTTGTTTTAACTTTCTATCTCATTTTTCTGTATTTTACCTGTCTTTTCTGTTTTTATTATCTCACAAAGATCTAATTTTATTTATATGTGTGTATGCGTGTGCTCACGCACATGAACACATGTGTAGATATATGTGGAGAGCAGGAGATGGGAAATGGAATACCAGTTACAAGCAGTCATGAACTGCCACACTTGGGTGTTGGGAACGGATTTAGGCCTGTGAAAGAGGAGTATCTCTTTTCTGAGCCATCACTCCAGCCTCTGTTTTGGTTTGTTTGTTTTGTTTTGTTTTGTTTTTTTTAATTTTAAGACATCATTGCTAAAATAAATCCATTTCTTCAATCATTTAATCATCAACTCTGAGGTTTTTCTGAGGCCACTAGTTTATGAAGAAACCCTATATTCTTGAATCATTTTACTTTATCCCAAATTGTTTGCTCTCACAAATGTGTATATTGCTGCTCAAGTCGGATGCTGTGTTAGTATGTGAGTGCCAAACATTCTTTCCCACTGCCCTTCCTCTTCATAAAAACTTCTTATGTACCTGATTAGCTGTATTTTTTTTCTTTTAGGTAGCTTTTCAACATGAATCTATGTAATATTGATGTACTTTCTCAAATTCTAAAGATATGATATTTCTCAAGACCAAAAACAAACAAACAAACATACAACTTTTTAAAGAAGTCTAAGCTTAAGAAGAGTGTTCAGATAGTTTGAGTTCATCTACAACCAGATGAATCACTTTGCAGAAGTACAAATTGCACTTTCTGGTCTTAACATGGAACTGAAAAGAAAGTGAAAGACTAGAAGATCCCATAGTTTTCATTATGTGGGTGAGGATATTAAGATATCTCAAGTGTGAAATATTGTAATTAATTCCATCCCCCTATGGTTACCAACAAGAGATGGAGTATTGAAAAATAAGATATGAAGAAAATAACATATGAGATTGTATTTCTCTTTCTTGCTTAAAGATGTTACATTATACATTTTCCACTGACCTAGTGTAATATGCCTAATTCGGAAAGGCTGAGTATCAGGCTAATCCCTTAGGCTAAGATACTGTTCTGATTGGATTCTCGTTCTACATAAGTATTATATTCTATTTTGTCATATAGAACATCATATTTTTCTGTATTCAAGTATTATTAATATTTCTAAATTTGACCACATCAGCTCAATTGAGTTTGGGCTTAAAATAAAATACACTTTCCTAGTTTAAATAAAGAATTGTTAGTTCCTTATTAAGGCAATATACAGAAAGTTCTGACTTTAAGACGGTTTCAAGTAAAGAGATATTTGGTTATCATCCTAAGATCTGTGTTCATTTCTGTGGTCTTATTCTCAAGTAGAGACTCCTCTTAATTATCATAGCATAAACAGCCAAGGAAAAGTCTACATTTGTCTTGGATCACTGTAGTACTTTTGGAGAAGTGAAAGAGGATTTTTCTAGCAAAAGTGTTAGAGTCGCACTTGAATTTTTAATGAAAATATGTAAGTTGTAGATATGCATTCCTAAGATGAAAACAATAATTAAGCTCCCAGTAAAATACTGTTCAACACTTACAGATTTTTCTCTATTTGTTTTTTTTCAATTTTAATACTCTAATCACCATAATATTACTTTAGGTTATGACATAATACTTTCTGAACTATTTTAATTTTAGGAATAGTCTTTAATTCCAATATTAGAAACACATTTTCTCTTAAGAATTTAATAACTCCTCTTCCAGGATGCAAAGTTAATTTTTAAAAAGCTTGAATTAGTTATATCAGTATTCATTTTGTCATTAAAATTAAATCTTCTATTCCAGACATCTAAAAAAAGTCTCAACAGCTCAAATGTTAATTTTTAAAGTTCTACATGTATCATATTTAGTTATTTAACATTATTTAGTGTCTTATATTGTGTAATTCATAATCAGTACATCTTTTAAATGTATTTAAATATATTTAAAAATATATCACAGTAAACTGAGTAGATGTTTTATCCTTAAATTTTTAGAAAATTCCCTTTAAAAATAGAAAACTAAACCTGAACTTATCATAGTACAGTGTCACTAGAGTAATTACCCTTTCCTGTTGTCATTTTTGTTAGATTTGACATCAGGTATTCTACTTAAAATTAGTACATGATATTCTGAGGAAGGTCTTTCTCTTCTGTTAGTGAAAGGGGTACCACTACACCTGAGAGACATTGGGTTATACAAAAAAAAAAGAGGAATTAAATAAACCAATATATTATAAGGATATGTTAACTTTAGAGTGGAAACCTACAATGGTTTTGAGATGGGGACGTGGTTATGCCTAATGTCTACAGGGAATGAAAAAACGTGGTTACCAACAAAATTTATGAAGATTAGATCTGACCAGGGAGAACCTCCTATTAGCTGAAACATCAATGTCTTTGCATGGTAAGAGTATTTTATTAACTGTATGGTGTTCATGATATTCCAATCTTTTATCCAGGATGGACAGAGTTTATGGTGTTCATGATATTCCAATCTTTTATCCAGGATCGATAGAGATTATGCCTTAAAATGGACTTACAAAGTTGTTCTATGTCTTCCACTTGCTCAAATTTAGAGCACAAATTTATTTTCAGAGCCAAGGACTGAATGACAATAACAACAAGACAAATAGGCCAGAAGATTCAACCTAACATATTGCTTCAATCACTGTTTTCTTAAAAACTTTGCATGCAAATCATTTTTAAAAAGCGCTAGTCCAGAGAGGGCCAAGATGGCGGCGACCTATACTGACGCATTTTGAACGCAGGGGAAAAAAGAGCCATAAAAAACACAGAGTTATTGGGCACTGTGCAAAAACCAGAGGGGCTAGACACCCCCGGGAACACTCACAGCTCCCAAGGGACTGTTAAAAGTCCCAGGGCAAGGTTCTCCCTCATCTCTCAAAGACACGGAAGCCACTAAACCCGGGATTTGGGAACTCCCATTTGGAGAGGCGCCTGGTAAGATCGAACCCAACTTAGAGCAGGCAGAATCAGAGGCCACATGGCCAGAGATCACTGGCCTATTGGGCTCCCCACATCTCAGGTAGAACTTATACCCACTTAAAAAACTTTACGAGATAGTGGAAGGCTTAGCAAGGAACAAACAGGGGGCTCAGCAGGTGGTCCACAGGCGCTCGTGAAGCTGAGGGCGGGAGGTTCCAAGAGAGCACGGGAAGCTGGGAACACAAAGGCGGGCGGGAGGGGCCGAATCCCGCGCACTTACGGCAGGTCAACTGGGGAGAGAGCCAGGCGTGGGTGGGGCCAGGGATCCGTGCACCCACGGCTGAGCAGCTGGGGAGAGAGGACCACTCAGGCGGCCGGAGGATGTGGGGCTTGGGGTACCCACCGCCTAGCAGCCAGGGAGGGGGACCCGCGGCAGCGCAGACAGGAAGGGAATCAGGCACAGAGGACAGCCCTGTGGTGAGAAGCCAAGTGAGAAACCAGAAATCGGGACCATAGCTGTATTATGGAAAATCCAGACATATTAGGTGTGGAGCCACACCCTGTCAGCCTCCGGGATGACAAACAAAGCCCACAGAATCTGTGCCTGGGCAAACAGGTCGATACCATCAGAACCATTACAGGCTGATAACTCAGACTGTAACATAGAAAAGTCTGAATTGGGAGCAGTGAAAAAATCCCGGTCCATTACTCACAACCTGGGAATAGGCTGCACCAGCTCACAGTGCATCAGGCGATTAAAACCACAGTGACCCTGAAATCCCCCTGTAAGCAACGACAGATAGCAAAGTAACTCGTCCCCTGCACCAAATCATCCACTGTGGTTCCAAGCACAGAAAACAGACAGCTAAATGCATCCAATGGCCAAAGGTCAAAAAAAAAAAAAATGGAAATCAAGGAAATATGACTCCAACAAAGCAGAATTATCCTAGCTCATCCAATTCGGATGACCACACACCAACAGAAACACATGACAACGTTGACAATTCTACATTAGGGAAAGTGATAGAGTCCCTGCAAGAAGAACTTAAATCTATGAAGGAATTCAAAGAAGCCACAATTCTACAAGTCAAAACAAGGAACAACACCATTAAAGAGATCCAAGCCAAGGTGACAGAAATTGAACAGGAAAAGGAAAAAGCAATGAAAGATTTTCATACAAAAACAAGCAAGCTGGAGAAGGAAATGTACAAAATGAACAAAACCATACAAGACATGAAAACAGAAATAGAAACAATAAAGAAAACACAGTCAGAATTAAAAGAGGAA
>CAJQZJ010032738.1:2051554-2074621 GCA_907164525.1 Lophiomys imhausi
GCTTTGTTTGTTGTCACGGAGGCTGACAGGGTCTGGCTCCACACCTAATATGTCTGGATTTTCCAGGATACAGCTATGGTCCCGATTTCTGTTTTATCTCTAGGCTTCTCTCCACAGGGCTGGCCTCTGTGCCTGATTCCCTTCCTGTCTGCACTGCCACGGGTCCCATGGGTACCCCAAGCCCCGGATCCTCCGGCTGCCTGAGTGGACCTCTCGTCCCAACAGCTCAGCCGTGGGTGTACGGATCCCTGGCCCCGCCCACGCCTGTCTCTATCCCCAGATGACCTGCCTTCGGTTTGCGGGGATTTGGCCCTACCAGCCGTGCTCACTCCCCAGCTGTGCTACCGTAAGTGTGCGGGATTTGGCCCCTCCCGCCAGCCTTTGTGTTCCCAGCTTCCCGTGCTCTCTTGGAACCTCCCGCCCTCTGCTTCACGAGCGGCTGCGGACCACCCGCTGAGCCCCCTGTTGGTTCCTTGCTAAGCCTTCCACTATCTCGCAAAGTTTTTTAAGTGGGTATAAGTTCAACCTGATGTGTGGGGAGCCCAATAGGCCAGCGATCTATGGCCAAGTGGACCCTGATTCTGCCTGCTGTAAGTTGGGATCGATCTTACCAGGCGCCTCTCCAAATGGGAGTTCCTGAATCCCGTGTTTAGTGGCTGTGAGAGATGGGGAGAGCCTTGCCCTGGGACTTTTAACAGTCCCTTGGGAGCTGTGAGTGTTCCCGTGGGGGGCGGGAGTCTAGCCCGTCCGATTTTTGCACAGTGCCCAATAACTCTGTGTTTTTTATGGCTCTTTTTTCCCCTGCGTTCAAAATGCGTCAGTGTAGGTCGCCGCCATCTTGGCCCAGCAGAAAATGGCATTTAAAGATGCTTTTATTATTTTAAGAATGGTTTGACTTAAGACAGTCAGCTCTTGACAGCTCCCATTGACTTGGAAGAAAACAATGAGCATCAAAAAGAAATCTCCCATCAGGAGATAATTCCTATTGGGCAAAAATGCCCCTGCTCTCTTAACAAACTATATACAGTCCAAAGATGAACCAGATGTTAAATGCAGGTAAGTCGATGTCCTGATTGTTCAGAGACAGAATGGAAAATCCTCCTTATTTTCTACTGCACAATTTATTCTGTGGAAAGTGCTTGGCCAGAAAGCTGAAGATGATGCTCCAGTGATATCTAGAGATATTTGGACTGTCTCGGCAAGAAACTGTCATATTTCTTTTTGGAAGCTGATCTCCTATGCTTCCCACTCACTCAAATAATAACTTTATCCATTCTTATGTGTTTGGTGGGGTTGAAGGCATAATAGTTATAAATTTTCAATGGGTTTGAGTTGTTTGGGATTTAAAAGGATATTTTCAAGTCTAAATAAAATCTTTAGGTTTATAAATATAGGATATGATAGAAATTATTTAGTTTCAGAACTTTAGACAAACCAAGATAGATAGATGATTTTTTCTTCTTCAAGATTGCCTAATACAAATATTCTAAACATTATATCTGTAACTTTTATATATGGTTTTCTTGATTGTTTCATATTTACTGGAGGGGGGAATAGGGAGGGGGGAATAGGGAGGGGGGAATAGGGAGGGGACTGCAATTGAGATGTAACCTGAAGAAATAAAAATAAAGGAAAAACATAAAAAAGAAAAAAAAAAGAGAATACAGAAGGTAAAAGTCACACAAGGAAGATTCTGCTCTGCTGTGCTATGTACCCTGGGTTTCCTGGCTGTCACTTGTTCAGCCTCAGGCTGAAGAGTGGTCCTTTCATCATGTTTCAAAATACTCCCTACAGTTGATGGCTAATCTTGGTTGTCAATGTCACCAGATCTGGATTCAACTGAAGACCCAAGTGGCTGGACATGCTTATGAGGGACTTTGGTGACTGGATCATTTGAGGTGGGAAGACCCACCCCCAATCTGAGCCACACCTTCTGGTGGCAGTCCACATGAAACAACATAGGACAAGGAAGCTTTAGCTCTTTGTGTGCTTGCCCCTGTCCTCACTGGCAAGTTTTCATCCATCCAACTGAAGAGGCATTCCTCTACTGGAGTTAGAACCTACTTCTTTGGGATTCCAACATAGACGGAACACCAGCAGCTGTCTAGGAATTCCTCTGGGATGGCACCACCACCAAACTGGGATGAATGAGACATCCAACCTTGTGGACTGACAAACTACTGAATTAACCTTTCCCTTGAATGACAGCCATTGTTGGTCTACCCTAACTATAGCCTGAAAGCCACTCTAATAACTTCCCTTTAAAGGGGGGATAATGTGTGTATGTATATGTGTGTGTGTGTGTGTGTGTGTGTGTGTGTGTGTGTGTATACACACACACATATGCATTTTACCAGTTTTGTTCCTTTGTTAGGCTCTAATACCAGCAAAAGATTGCCTTGGTTCTTCTCCTAATACAGCACCTGTTTCTCTTTAAAGAGAGCCTGCTCCTCACCATGTTCCCATCTCCTATCTGTTTTACTTTGGGTAGTGCTGGTGGCAACCCCTCTTTTCCTCACAGCCACACACAGCTTGAGATGCAGACAACAGGGCCTGTTTAATAACCAGGTGCCCAAAGGAGAGGGTCCATTCCAAGAAGGGCTCAACTTAAGTCTTTCCCCCTAACCATCAGGACAGAGCACTCTATGCTAGGAGGCCTCTAGGGAAAGTTTCTCAGTCCAGCGTAGCAGAAGAGCATTTTGGGGCCAGTACACCCGAGGCTGCCTAAATCTCTTGCCCCTGGTAACATAGCCTGGATGTGGTAAAGGAAGGGTTAAAGGCAGCTTTGTCTATTCAAGGTTTTCTTTAACTCATTAAAAACAAGACTTTGCTACAAAAAAAAAAAAAAAAAAAAAAGGACTCTAAGGCAGAGCGGCAGAGTTGCTGATGTGAAGGGGCTGGGGTCTCCCATCCCAGAGAGAAGAAAGTATTAAGTCTTATTTAAGGTAAGACTATGATAGCCAACTTACCCTGATGAATCTACATCAGAGATCCAGAAAAAGGATTGCTAGGTGTGCTAAAGAATCTACAACAAAGACTGTGTTCCTGACAACTGAGGACCTGCCCCAGAGACTGTATCATTCTAAAAGGTAAGGAAAATAATTATCAATATATTTAGTCGATAGGTTACAGGGGTTATAGGAATGTGTAGGATTAATAGTTAAGAAATAATTGTTATTTGTTATAAGTAAATATAATAATAAATAAATATATAATAATAATTTTAAATAGTTCAGTAACAGTTGTCTTACATGTATTTTCCTTTAATGATGAGGTTTCCATTCATCACTCTATCTCTGTCTCTCTGTCTCTCTGTCTCTCTCTGTCACACACACACACACACACACACACACACACACACACACACACACGTGTCTTTTGTCCTTTTAGTAAATAAATGCATTTTAAGGTTTATTTAGTCAAATGTATAAGAAAATTCTTATCTGTTAGAAACTACATTGAATAGTTTGTATGCTTCTTGATTATTATGAAAACAACTATAAGACATGAATTGTAAGCTCTATTTTTCAGATATGGAAATGGATAAACAGAAAAGCTAAGAATTCTATCAACTTAGTAGAACCATTAAATGTTTAATATGTAGATGAATACCTGTCCCAACACTCAGAGATTGCATTCATTCATGATGGCATCCGTCCTTTGGAGGAAATGTATTTATATGTCTACCTCTATGTTTCTAAAACAATAGGGAAAATTCTCTTCTCCAACACAATAGAAAACATTAGCTCCAAAACTGATTTCCAGGAAGACAAGACCAAGGAATCTGAGTAGCTGAGTCAGAAAAAGAATGATATTGACAACTTTATGTCTTCCAGTGAGCATAATCAGCGGGAACGTGACTTTGGCAGCGGCAATCTCTCCGAGATTTCAAAGAAATTAATGTCTTCATTTTCACCATTTTTAAGAATAGAGATGAAGAGGCACTTTCCCAGAATTCTATGATTAGTAAGTACTCATACCAAAAATCAAAGACATCATGAACTCCATATCAATACAAAGTAAAAGACTTCTCAGCAATAAGCCAAAGAAGCTATATATTATAAAATAATAATAAGAAAATATAAAATGTAGTCATGTGGGTTTACTTCAAAAATGTAGGTTGATTTAATATATGAAAATCACTATTATGCTGTTTTAAATTAATAAACAACAAAATCTGTATTATTATCCTTATATTCTCATAAGAAAAATTGAGTCTCATAGCTAAATTTTGAGTTGTTTAGGAATCAAGAGGGCATTCTAGATCTAAGAAGATGGTTATAATAGTGATGCAAGTTAGTATGAAAGCTAAGTCAGTTATAGAACTTTAAACTCATGGAGATGGTTAGAAGGTAGAAGGTTAAAGTCAGGGGCCAAATATGTATGAACTGGACATTGGGAAGGTATACTGGGCCATTTAACTCTCATAAATGTGGCATATTTAATTCTGTTGTTTTGTATAGAATTTACTGTTATAAGAGAAAGAACCATTTGTTGGATTGAAAAGGGAAGCTGTTGGGGTGGAAGAGGGGGGAAGGGTGGGACAGGAAGGGGGAATAGGGAAGGGTTTGTGACTGAGATGTAACTTGAAGAAAAAAAATAAAGTACTTATATTAAAAAAAAGAAAAATTGACAACATTAAGATCTTAATAATAAAAGTACTCCATATACTAGGAAGAGAAGAAAACTTTCCCATATGATAACCAATATAAGAATAGTTCTTAGCTAGCAAAGTATCACGGTTGAGAATGCTTTCTCCTTCAAGTTATAGAAAGGTTAAAAATAACCTTCACCAGACAGATGACCATGGTGTGTATTCATTTATAACTGGGTTTTAGCCATATAGTACAGGATAAACATCCTACAACCAATATTCTGAAAGAAACAAGAACATAGACTTTGTTACTTGTCAGTGGGACGCTTTGCCCTAGTGGAGCTGCCATGTAGGCTCCCAGTACAAGAGGAAGCTCTTAGCCCTCATATGACTGCTTAACTGAGGAGGGTTGAATGAGAAGGCATAACAATACCACACCAGAGGAGTAGGATATGTGGGAGCGGGGAAGAAGGTGTGAGGGGGAAGAGGGTGGGAGAAAGGGACCGGAATGGGTAGAAGGGAGGTGGCTATGATGGTGATGTAACTTGAAATAATAAATAAATGTTTAAAAAATGACCTTCATTTGTGATTTCTATTCAACTGAATTACTGGGCAGGGCAATAAGATAATAATTAAAAAATAGATAATGTGCATGGGACTGGAAGAATTAAAATAATATATATTTTGAGGATACAATCATACATATTCACTTCTAAAAGAATTGAATATTAGAATAAATAAATGAGTATATGAAATGCAAATGTACCAAAAATATATGTAGTATATATTAATATTGTAGAATAAATGAAAGTAAGAACATTTTATTCAAGGAAATTCTTAAGAATACAGATTATAGTGCTTATGATAAGCACTTACTTAACCTTTTGATAAATTAGTTGAGTGTTCCTCCAGTTGCAGATACTGTGTTTATGTACTTATGATATGCTAGGCTAGTTCAAACAGAAGTTCTAAGAAGTGGATAAAAAGTAATAAAAAAATCAGACAGAATTCCTGTTCTCACATGATAATCATTCTTTTCTGGAAGCATAATCAATATGATTATTAACAATAAACAAAATATTTCAGATACATGTAAAGTATTATGTAAAAATTGTAAAGCAAATAAAATTCTTGTGAAGTATATAAACAATACTGATAATCAGAACCTGTGTTTTTTATCATTAAATTTATTCTTTGACAATTTCATATATTTACTTAATGCAATCTGATAGTGTTCACCTCTTACCATCTTTCATGTTTCTCCCATCACTGCAACCACTCCTCACCACATGCTGTTTTCCTATGTTCATGTCATTTTGTTTTATTTTGTTCTGTTCTGTGACCCATGGAGTTTAGGCAGGGCCATTTGTGTGACCATGCTTTTGGAGATATCTATTAGATCATGATGGGCTCACCAGTGGGTACACAATTTAAGATAATTACTCCCTTACCTCCCCCTGAATAGATCAGTAGCTAATAGTTCAGCAGGAAAGGGTGGAGCCCAATGAGCTCTTATTTAATTGATGACTGACTGCTGATCAGTCTTCTGAAGACCCTGTACAGACAATTGTAGCTGTTGTAGTTTATGACTACAATGGGTATGTAATTACCAAAAAACAACATTTCCTGACCTGTCTCCCCATTTTTCTACTCTCTTTTCTGAAAAGCTTCTTGAGCCTTAAAGAAGTATATATTCCTTTTTTTACGGAGTTGGGCACTCAGCCATCCTTCATTCTTAGCACCTTTTGTAGTTTGGAGTCTGTCTGTATATTCTAGCATTCATTGGAAAGAAAAAATTCTCTAATTAAGGCTGAGAGTAGTATTACTCTATTGATTAAAACACAAACATTTAGAAGTCAGCATGTTAACCTCTCACCTTAGCTGAATAATAGTAAATACCTCCCAACCCTGTCCAATACATATGACCTCTTTAACCACGAGTGCTTTTTATTGAGTTAACAATACCAGAGATGGATTCTCTTCTTAGAAGTGGACCCCAAAATCCAATTAGAGTGTAGCTGGTAGCCCCACATGGTTTTGCCACTATTGTAGCAGTTGTAGGTTGATATTGTAGTTGATAGGGTTGACAGATTGGTAAGATTGCAGATGCCCTTTTTCCCCAATAGCTTGCACAGAAACTCCCAGCACTGTGAAAACTAACTTATCAGACCAGTTACAGCTTAATTTCTCTATTTCATTCTTAAAGTTAATAATGCTATTAAAGATGTCTTACAGCAGAACTATGTAGAAATAAACCTGTCAGTATTTGGATAAGTCATTTTAAGATATTCCTTATAAATGTAAAGGATTTACTTTAAGAAGAAAAGTGATCGAAGTCTACTTGACAGTGATCACTAATAAGTATCTAGGGCTGCAATGCTTTTAGGTGCACTCTAAAAAATCCTTTCAATTTGAAGTGGAAAGATCAGAAGAAAAAGAATATAGCCACGAAGAAATTAAAGCTTTAAATTTACTTTCTATGCTCCTTATTTCTCTTAACATTGAAGTAATATAGTGTTACATTTTCTTCTATATAGAAAAGGGTCCATGGGAATATATACTCAAGGATACAATATATATGTATGCAAACACACACACACACACACACACACACACACACACACATACCTATATTTACTTAAACTCAGATAATATCCCTGATAAACATAGTAAGAAATTAAGGGAAATGAGATCATGGTAAACCCAAATGGTTTGAATGATAGTGAGAAATATAACAATAGTTTTATTAGCCATGTTTACCTTTGAGTTAAATGAACTTAATAGTCAGTTGAAGAAATGTAAGTAAAACCCCACATTTTTAAGATAATCATTTCTTCTATTACCAGATAGTATATTGTAAAGCAAGCATGAGTAACATTGTATAAACTGAGGAGAATATATATATATACATATACACATGCAACAATTATTAATGAAAAAATAGGCCATACATTTTAAACAGAGCAAGGAGAGGTATATTAAAAGGTTTCCAAGAAGGTAAAAAAGAAATGATGTAGTCATGTTATAATCTCAAAAAGAAAAGAAAAATTATCACAAAAATCTAAAAAGGAAATATCACATGGTTTTAGAAGAGAAAATATAAAATGGTCAGTTACAAAACATATGTACAACTGCAAAACACGTGTGGATGAAGTCCAATAAAAACAGTGTGTACAAACACTCTGTATTCTCTTTAAAATAATTAATTACTCGCTGTCTACTTTGAAATTTTCCAATGAAAAGTACAATCTTCACTATGATCTCTGTTATAAGTGTCAGATTCTTCTTTTATGTATGCAGAAAAACAAAACAGAAGTATGTGGTAATGACTGATAAATGACAATTGCTATATCATATAAACATTTGTGTTGCCATGTTTCCACTTTGGAAACATTTCTTCAAAAATTATATCATTTATTCTTCATCCATCAATGCTTATATTAGAAGGAAATACTTTGACTATTAGGCATTATCAAATTTCAAGTTATATCAGGATATTTCAAACATATAGACAACACTGTTATTACTGACAAAATGACTCAGAATTTTCAGAAAAGAAATATAAGAAAAACCTTAGACCACAAGAAATAGCGGAAAGAGATGGTGTGAGAGGGAAAAGGCTGTCCTACAGAATGTCCTCTAGCCTTCAGATATTGTCCTACAACAGGTTCTGCTCCAGTATGACTCATTGCCAGCATGACGTACACTTAGATTATTTTTAAAATATTTATTCAATCCCTTTCTTCTCCCTTTTCTCTTTCACAGGAAATAAGAGTATACATCATGCCTGTCACCTTCCCATAATAAACAAAATTTCTTGAAAAGAAGGAAAATTCAGTTAAATGGAGACAGAGTTATAGCTTTGGTAACACAATGCTTAATTAGCTAGGCCCCAAGCAGACATTTTTTTCTTTTAATATACAAAATCAAATTGAATGACTTATTATTTCTAAAACTTAAATTTTAAGAATAGAGCTACATATTCCCAATAGTTATGGCATCTGAAAGCATTAACAAAGATTGTGAATTCACCTTGCTTTCTGCATAGTATTTCTGACTGCAGAGAAATAATCCTTCAGAGGTTGACACAGTAAAGACAAATAAAATGGAATGTCAAAAACTGGTATGAGCTTACTCTAAATTCATCTGTTGGTGATGATTTAGGAGGACTCTGTAACTTTAAAACATATGATATCCCATACAAGAATGATACTAGCTACTTGTTGTCTTTTATATACATCACTTTGCTACATGTTTGAGGTTGTTTAATTTTTTTTTCTGTTGACCTGATTAACTTAACTTAAATAACTTAAATTTATTTATTTATACATTACTTTTTTCTGTCAATTTCCCAGAAGAATCACAGGTAGGTTTAACTAGAATTTCCTTAACAACATGTGGGTCTTGTTCCTGCTTCTGATTCAAACTTTACTGACACTTCTGTAAAAGACTCTGTCATATTCTAGTATTTTGTATTTTATAATGGGGATTTGAGTTATTTATTCCACAACATTCTCTTAAATCTACCTATAACTTTGACATTTTACTTGGACATTTGAATTTACATCTTTTGAATATCAATATTTATATTTGTTAGAATGTTTTTACTTCTCCACTTCCAAAAACTTGAAAAAAAAGTTCTTGGCAGACTCTTTAGATACATAATTCTCTTATAACAAGAAGCTTATATAGTTTCTTAAATAGCTTATATTTTAGAAAATAATTTAATGCAGTAAAAAAAAAATGTTGTGACCAAGGAAGCATTTAAACCATCATCTATGATTATCTGTCTCTGAATTCAGATAAGTTGAAGCTGCTAAAATCATGTTTCCATATTTTAGTGAGATGTTTTCAAAAGTATTTTATACTCTTCTACAGAGCTTATTTAAATATGTATTGAAAAACTCAAAACTAGTTGGGCTGGGTCCACTCTGAGAATTTATCTCCTTAAATGGTTCCCAGAGTGAAGAGGCTTCAGCTAAAACTGTGAGAAACCCTATGGTAACAGATTGCATGAATGTTTATATCTATTTAGTCCTATTATCTCTTAGATACAGAATTCATGAATGCTTAATTCATTCTTCCGTATGCCATAATATCTTACCATACCAGGTTCTTTCTAGGTTATTGGAGACTGCACTCGTTTAATTTCTAAAATTTTAAACACAAAGCATTTTTCTTCTAAGACATGAACTATGATAACAGTAACAGAAGGTTTGTTATAGTAGAACTCTGGTTGTTGTTTTTCTTTTATTTGCATCGAAGAAATAAAATAATTTCTGACAGGAGAACTATTGTTTGACATTTGGTGAATTTGAGCTGAGGATATGACCCTGTGGGTAAAAGTGCTTACTGTGGAAGCATGAGGATACAAATTCAGGTCTCTAACCTCCCACAGTGAGGCATGCATCTATAACACCAGCTGGAGTTAAGACAGAGGCTGGAGACTTTCTGTGGTTGTCTACTAACAAGTTAGCTCCCTATTCAATGAAAGACCTTGTCTCAAGATAGAGACTGGTAAAGCTGGGCATGCTACATCCTCAATAAATACAATATCACACAAGCACATATATGCACACCTCAAACACACATACACAAAACACACACAAGTTTAAAATATAGCAGAATTATGGAATTCAATATTCAGAACTCCTTATGTTTATAATGGTCATGCAACATTTCTCCCTTCCCTTTCCTCACTCCCATATACACCATACTCCTTCATATTCATGGCTTTTTTCTTCATTGATTGTTATTGCATATATAAATATTTTTGTAAATACATATACCCCTAAATATAACCTGTTGGGTCAATATAATGTTATTTTTGTGCATGTTTTCAGGAGTTACTGCTCAATAAGAAAGATACCATCCCTAATACTGGAAACCTAGCTAACTACTCAGTACTGATGAAATCATGGTTATTGGAGGGGCATCTACTGCCTCTAATTTATTAAAGTAGCACAATATCTAACAACAATCTATGAACATTTTTCATTATGCCCATATATAGGTGTATCCTTGCCCCTCATCAAGAGAAACTTCTCTCCGCAATAGAGACTACTAAAGAAACCACAACCAATCAAAATACATAAATGTGGGTTCTAGTTCCAAAAATACATCTACTCAACACTCCTGCACATACAACTCAGGGGACACTGAAGAAGAGGGAGTGTGAAGTTTGTAAAAGACAAAAGATGAGGGAGCGTGTGGTGTGATTGTATTCTCCTAGTAACATTAGAGTGTACACCAATAAATTCTTATCAATTATCAACTCCTCTGCTCAAACATAAGCTGAGCAAGGATGACACAAATGAAAACTACAATGTGAATTAAAAGCAACCCATGAGCCCTCAACTACACACAAAGAACTGCAGGCAATTGGGTAAGAAGAAGACACCAACTGAGTGTCCAATTCCAAATGATCAGCCCAACCGTTTCTTAACTTGCTGTTTGTTTCTTCACTTTTCATACTTAGTTTCTGGCTTGACAAGGATATATAGGATGTTTAGCTTTATTGAGCAGTTTTCCAGATGCCTGGTACAATTCACCAGAATACTATTTTTCCTTTCCCATGTGTGGTTCAAGTAGTGTCTCTAATCCTTAATTGATAGGCTTTAATTATTTTTCCTGATATGTTTCTTTCTAACTATTTCACTATATGTTTGTACTCATCTCAAGTAAGTCGGACTTAATTCTCAATAACCATGTCTATTCCATATTCTCCTCCACTATTACTTATATGTTATTTCATAATGTATATGTAATATAAATCTAATATAAATACCTTTATAAGTTTATTAAATAATAAATATTTAATTGAAGAACAGGGTATATTATAATCATCTTAAATTTGTTTCGTATAAAATTATTTTAATTACCAATTTCTGAATGCAAACTCCATAATATTAGATTTATGTTAAGAAAAGAAAAAAAGGAAATTTAAATAGAATCATCAACTAGAGGTAATTATAACTCACTTTTAAGGAGTCTCAGTGTGTTTATATTTAATACATTAATAACAGGAAAAGAGCAATTTAAAAATGTTAGTAAATTTGGATTTTTATGTATCAATAAACTTGCACGAAGCAGGCTGTTCTTGGCATATGTCACAAAAATATTATCTTGCCAAATAAATCCATGCTATTTGGAAAGCATACTGTTTAGTATTCCAATTTTGAGTACAGGGGATAAGATAGGTTTTTCATTTTCATAACAAATACGAAATCATTGGTTTATATTTGTTCTTCCTCTAATACAGACAACATAGTTCAAATATTGAATCTGATCTAATTTAACACACTGTTTATATCTTAGTGAGTTAATAACAGCAGGAGATTAAGTAGGGATAAATACACAGCCAAATTCCTCAGGTCTGTTGGAGTTACTGTTAATGGAAGTTTGTTTATTCATTTCTTTTTGAAAAGTTAAAATATAGGATTGAAACCTGAAACTTGTCATTTATGACTTACATATTTTTAATTGCAGAAAATAAAAATAACTATTATGGAAATATTATGAAGAGCAAGTGAATTATTAAATGAAAAATTTAAAAACTTTCCTTTGTTGCTGGTATTTCCAAATAATACTACACAATTTAAAGTGGTATAAATACGCAAACTAAAAATCTTATAATAGCTTAATTGAAAAATTAAGTGACATGGGTTTACTTTTGTGAATTATATTTTTATTTTTTAACAACTGAGCTAAATTAAGACATAGTCAGATAACCAAGAATGACATGGTAATGACTTAGTTTTTCCAGTTTATAAATTCTAAGTCATGGTGATTACAAAGTTTAGCTTGTGAAATGTGAGAGAATCACAGCAACAAGAATGTTTCCCTGCAAATGTAAGGAAGGAACTTCTCTGAAGGATGGGATGAAAGTTTTCAATTTAACTCTGAATAGCTTAAATGTATCAGGATAAAAACAAGTTCTATAGTTTTGAATAATGAATTGTGAATTTGAGAGAAGTTAAAATAGTCACAGATTTTATTAATATTTTGAGAATTTCATGCATTATATTTCAATCACGTTCATACCCCCATATAAACTTCTTCAAGAAGCACTCTCATTTTTATACCTGCCCAACTGTGTCCTCATATATTTTTTTCCAAAGCCATCTAGTACAATTAGGGTTGCTATGTTTGACATCTGCTTGAGTGTGTTCTATCTATAAGGAGCTACACCCTTAAAGAAAAATGGGTTTCCCTTATCTGACAGCTATCACTTTCCAAAAGCTCTTCAGCTAGAGGTAGGACTTCATGACTATTCCTTTATATGTTGGGACTCTGTGTTGCTTAATTTTTGCAGGTCTTATGCATGATGTTGCAAACCACTTTGAAGTCATATGTTCAACTGTCCTCTTGTGTCCTGAAAACATTGTTTTCTTGCAGTCATCCACAGCATTTGGCTCTTACAATCCTGCTTCCCCCTCCCCTGCAATGATTTCTGTGCTTTCATAGTCCTAGAAGGTGCTGTGTCTGCTCCTGAATGGTAGAAGTTATCATCAGCCTTATCTAACTGTAAACCCTGGAAGCTACCATAGTGACAATGGTGCAATGTGTTCAATAGTGCTATAGATTCATGAATGTAATGGTGTGAACCAACCACTTTCTGTAGGAGTCAAGTCCCCCACCTCTACACAGTGAAACCCATATGTGGCATCATTATGAGGCCCAAGAGCCTGAGATTAAACAAGTCATGAGCAATTCCTAGAAGACAACCTATCACTATTAGTTTGCTGAAGGAATATAGTTTAAACGGCCTCCTCATGACTTATTACACCAATAGATTAGTGCATCACTCAACCTTCAGCAAAGAAGCTTCTTTTTGTAAAAATGACACTTAACACAGCGAGCACAACTCAAGAACATGTAGAGAATAAGAGAATTGCAAGTGCTCAGCTCTAAGTGGTATGGAACTTTTAAGTACATAAGTTAATTGGTTAGGCTACAGAGAAAACACAGCAGGAGAGTTCTCCTTCACTCTTACAGAACTGTCATTTTGTCCCATATGTCATGTGTGTTTTTTTTTTTTCTTTCTGGTCACTTCTCACACTTAAACTTTTCTAATGTGTGAACTTAATGCCTAATGACTTCAGCATTTTCACAAAGATCACCTTTCATCATGTAAAAACTCAAGACCGGTTATTAAATCAACTGATAGTTTACTTAGTACTTTAATAAACTACAAGTGGACACTTACTGTTTTTATTATATATATTTATAGAATATCTTCTCATTGTTGAATCATCTGAGTAACTCACAATTAGTAATGATCACATAAAATCAGTGTGACAAGGGGGGATTATGAAGTATATTTCTAATGTTCAATATATGTGGAAAAATTATAAATGAAAAGATATGTGCAATTTCTGAATATTGCTATTGGTTGCAGAACATAAAGTTTGGTTTCATGAGATGACATACAGTTTTTAAGAGGAACATTCACTTAGCTATGGAACAAATGATACTTATAACTTCTATCAGAAGTGAAACTGATATAAAATCCTGATATTTTGGTATCTCAAAGAATTTTGAATTCAAAGAGGCAATAATCATTGCTATATTCTCACTCACTTGAGCAAGGACATAGATGAGTTTAAGCATTAGAATAAAAATATTTTAATGCTGATTTATGAGAAGCTATAAAAATGTATGAGAGATAAAACAATGCTAGTAATTATACATTGTCAGAACTAAGGGGATTCTTAATTTCTTCTCTTTATTGACATAGATCAGGGTTCTCATAGAGAAACATGCATAATCCTGGAGGAATAGTAGACAAAATTGTATGCTTATTGGTACATAATGTTATCTTTAGGAGAGATATTTGAGGTTTTTTGCATGTATTTTCTGTGAGCTTATACAATTTGGTTTTTCTCATGTTAGTTTATCACTGCTGGGAGAAAAAAATTAACATTTATGCAGGATATCGTATATATCTATCTAAAAGTGTACACATTAAAATCAGTTTTCTTACTAATTACATAATATTGAGTAAATAAAGAAATTCTCACATATTCTGTTGTACTCATAGATTGGTGCCTAGGTCTAACCTTATCAGAGATGCTTCCTCAAGCAGTTCACGGGAGCAGATGCAGAGACCAACAGTCAAACATACATCTGAGGGAGACCCTAATTGGAGATCCCCATTAGGTTCTCCCCTTGGAGCTTGAGGAATGCTGAATAAGAAAAGGAGAAAGATTGCAGGAGCTAGAGGGCTGGAGGACACCATAAAAACAAGGCCTGCAGGATCAACTAAGTAGGACTATTGGGACTCACATAACCTAAAGTGGCAATCACAGTGCATGCACGGTCTGTGCTAGGTTTTCTGCATACATGCTGTTTCTTTGTTTTTGTTTTTTTCTTAACTTGTTGTTCTTGTGGGACTCTTAATAGTGGGAACAGGAGTGTCTGTGAGTCCTCCTGCTTTTGGGACCCTTTCTTTACTACTAGGTTGTCTCATTTAGCCATGATAGGAGGATTTATACCTAGTCTTATTGTATCTTATTTTGCTGTATTGTTAAGATATATGGAAGCAACGTGTGGCATATCATAAATGAAATTTAAACTATTTAATGTTGGAATAATTATTAATATGCTTTGAATTACAGAAATTACATAAATAAGGGCTGGAGAGATGGCTTAGTGGTAAAGAGCACTGACTTTTCTTCCAATGCCGGGTTCAAATCCCAGCACCCACATGGCAGTTCACAGCGGTCGGTAATTGCTGGGCATGGTGGCTCACGACTTTAATCTCAGCACTCAGGAGCCAGAGGCAGGCGGATCTCTTCAAGTTCAAGTCCAGCCTTGTCTACAAAGTGAGTACAGGACAGTCAGGGATACACAGAGAAATCCTGTCTCAAAAAATACATAAATAATAATATAGAATTAGTAGATTCAAATGAAAAAAGATATTTTAGAAAATTATATGTGGTTTATTGTCTTTCCCTAAACCATCTAAAACAAAGAAAGCTAAGGAAATATTGTTCAGAAAGCAATCTTACTTGATTATGAAAATTAAAGAAAGGACATATGGAGGATAATCAATTCATGGTTGTATTTATTTGTGGGGAAATGAAAAAATAACCATCACATCCAAATAAATACATAAATAGTGACTAAGCTTCCAACCTTCTGAGGAGAGGGTTAGGTATTGTTGTGACTATTTCATTCTATTCTGTTTACTTCAGTCCTGTGGAAACTATAAGAGAAACACAAATAAACTGCCATAAGAAAAAAAAAGAAATTCTATTTGTAGGAAAATAAATATTTTAAAAGTCTGTCACAAAGAGAATTCAATATGAATATATCTAAATGATAATGAGAAAGTTTCAACAAAAGTCTATAACAAAATGACTGTAGCTGGTAGAGTATAATTAAGAATATTATAGACTTATTACAGAGCCTGACCTGTAATAGCTCAATATTGTTTTGGAATTTGGGTATTTATGTCTAAAATTCTTAACCAAATTATTTGAAGGTATTTTGTCCCAAAGTGAATCTTTCTTAACAATTGTGAATCAACACTATTAAACTATCCTTATGTTATCAAAAGTAAGTGGGTCTTGAAAAAAAATACCTACAAGTAACATCAAATAGACTGAATAGATTATATTTAGGAATCTGTATATATGCATATGCAAACATCCATGCAGCAGCAGCTAACGAAATGAAAAGTCATGAATTTCACAGAGAGTAAGAAACAATATATGTGAGGATTTGAATAAAATAAAGGGAAGGAATAAATGAATATATATATATATTCAAGAATAAAAGAAGATGTATAAAAACATTACTCTAAAAGCTTCCTAAAATACAAGCATATACAAATGTAAAATGAGTTTAAAGGGATTTACCTCCTCTCAAACACCATAGGATATCAAGTAAAAACCCCCTTCATGTTTTTCAAATTATTGGTCAGTGATTCTTCCACATGCTCATACTCCAACACAACAAGATGTATCCATTGTGCTTAGTTGCCTGCCACAACTTTGTAGTAAGATGCTATAATCCCCAGAAGATGAAACTAATGCCTGACACAGTTGGCTGGATCAGAAACCCAAGGGTGCCTATGTCATAGGCCTAACAAAGAACTTAATACTATTTTCTGTTAAATGGACATAGTGGTAAACTGCCCTCAAAGTTTTTAAATTGAGATCCATAGATTACTGTATGCCTCAACCCTTATCAGAGAAACTTGTTGAATTTGATGGTGATTAATACACAGACCCACAACTGGTCAGTAAGAACAAAACAAGGGACAGTGCATTTCCAAGCTCTAAATGTAACATCTATACTACAGTCCTCTCTTCAAAGCTCAGAGATTATCATGGAAGAGAAGATGAAAATATTGTACCAGCCAGAGATCCTTGATACTTTCAATGCAACAGTATTTTTGGGTCATAGCAGGTATATTACATGTATTGAATGACTGTCATTGTGACTGCATATGCGACCTGCACAAAACCAAGCCAGCCTGAATCCAAGAATAGATCGTGGAAAAGCTCAAGAAATCCCACCCATAGCCAAGAATATGTTGACAAGTGATGTCTGCTGGGAAAGGGATGGTGAGTTTTCTTCATGTTAGCAGCTCCTGGGAGGCTATACATGCACACATGGGTAATATTAAGTATATTCAGTGGATGAAAAAAGAGATAGAGAAAAAGAAAGAGAGAAAAAAGTAAACAAAGAAAAGATGAGATTATGAAAGAAGGTTAAGGAAGGAATAGAAAGGGAAGATCAGCATGTAGACTTGATCAAAATACCTTATATTCATCTATGAAGTTACCAAGCATTAAAAAAACAAAGACAGTAACAAGTAGGATTATTTCTAAGACCAGCATGGCTTTACTGAACTTCTTTGTGTTAATGTTTTCTAAGCTATATTAATTAAGATACTGCAATATTGCAAATATATCATTTGTACTCTGGTAAATTCTTCTTAAATTGTCAAATAGTGTATATTTATAAGTGGACGATTTACAAGATTATTTTTGAACTTTTCCATTTTTAGATGATTATTCTATGAAGGACTTTTCAACCTTGGCATCACTCATATTTTGGGCCAGAAATTTTGTTGTGGAAGGTCATGTAATGCATTATAAGTTGTTCAGCTACAACCCTGACCTCAATATACTGAATGATAGTGGTCAGAACGGCGATGACAATCAAAATGTCTCTAGATATTTCCCAGTGTCCCCTCAAGGGCAAATCTGCCTCTGTTCCCATTAAGAGCACTGTTGTAGTTATTAAGCTCTCAGGCAAACTTACAGTGAAAACAAACAAACAAACAAACAGGCAAATATCTATGGAGTTTCACTGACAGAAAAAGGCAATCTAAAGTTGAAGAAGCAATATTATAGTTCATTTTATTAAACTTCTATAATCTAATCTCTTAATTTCATAAAGAGAGTTGAAATGAAGTTTCTTCAAAATAAGATGTGAAGTTATAATTGATTTTCAATAGATAATCTATGAGCTATAAGACACACATTAGAGCCACCTAAAACTTAGCATGGTGATTGTTTGTTTATTTCTGTTGCTATGATGAAATACTCAACAAAAAGCATCGTAGAGGAGAAAAGAGCTTGTTTGGCTTATATTTCCAGGTTGTTATCTATCAATGAATGATGTTAGGGCAAGAACTGAAGTAGAAGGAATCATGGAGTAATGCTGCCTGTTGGCTGATGTTCAGATACTGTTCAGATACAAATGTAGCCTTCTTGCCTACATATAGTGCCATGGGAGCTGCATAATCATGAATCAAGAGAAACTCTCAGGGACAGGGCAACAGGCCGATGTGATCAACTGATGTTCTCTAAATTGATGTTCCCTTTTCCCAGATGATTGAGCTTGAGTCCAGTTGATAATAAAAATGGATCTATTCAGTGATCACATTTTAAACATCGGCTAGCAAGAAGAAGAATATGACAGTGTTGTCATGTGCTATACATAAATAAAATGCCTCATTGTCAAGAGAATGATGCTTATCTTCAAATGTCAATGATAGTTCATAGAATATATGGAATTAATTTTAGATTTATTAAATGGGAATCTTTTATGGCAGTAATTAGAGCCATAATTTGGAAATTGCATTTGTGTGTGTGTGTGTGTGTGCAAAATTTGAATATTTTGTTTTAAAGGATAGGAAGAGAAAGAAAATAGTTTCGAAAGATAAAATGGACAGATTGGAAAAATTCTTCAAGACAAAGGAAAGTTGGTTTCAATAGGTGGAAATGACTTAGAAGAGAGAAATTTTAAATAAGCGAGTATGATATATCTGAATAATGTTTTTAAGTAAGAAAAAAGCAAAGGGTCATCTTCATCAAAGAGTAGTTTGAGATCATGTGAGATTTTTCTCCTTCCATATTAGCTTGTCTATTGATTATTTTGTCATTGTTCAAATTTTGTTTATGCTAAAGCAACACTAAAAGAAACAATGAAAGACTCAACCTCTGATATTTGCCAGGAGGCATGACGATGAGGAGTGAAAATACTCTTTGCTGATTGTTGTTCTTCTCTTGGTAAATATGTTGTGTGATTTTCAATGCAGAACAAGGACAGCAGGGATATTGATGACCTGAGAAGAAATATAATTCATTGTCTAGAAAGAGAAAAAGACTGACTAGAGTCCCTAGCAACTGCCTTATAGTGATAACAGTTTGTGGCTGCTGTCGTCATGGTTCTGTTTATCAGGAGCCACATGAGACTTCAACAAATCACATTTGGACTGAGTGAAATCAAGACATAAAATGAGAATATGAGGCCATTGTATTTGCTAATTTTGTGCTTCTATATTTAACTGACCTAGGGTTTAATGTTTTTGGCCCATGAGATCAGCTTTCTTACCATGCAAGCCTGATGACTGGAGTCTGACCTCCAGTACTCATTCAAAAGCTGTTTTATATATGTGGAGATCCAGGGCTAACCACTCTGTATTAGACAACCATAATGGGGTTCCTCCCTGGGAGAGGATAATACTCCATTTTCAACAGGTCTCAGATTTTTGAAGTTCTTTAGTGGGATCATGTGAGATTTTTCTCCTTCCATATTAGCTTGTCTATTGATTGTCATTGTTCAAATTTTGTTTATGCTAAAGCAAATAAATAAATATGCTGAATGCTATAGTACACACTTTGATCCCAGTGCTATTTTGTCAGTATAGGAGGTGGACAGAGAACTTTCAGGAGGTTATAAGACATGAAGGTAAAATATCTGGAAGAATGCAGCATAGCAAAACCAAGAAACCTTCTGCCTAAACAACATGGATGGAGGGAACTGAACTCCACAGATACTGTGTATGCCTGTTTATACATACAGCAACAACACTATTATAGAATTCAATCACATATTTCTTATCTCCATTTACTTTTCTAAAATGTATTATTAACACAAAAGAACAAGTTTAAGAAAAATTCATCCATGTCACCAGACTCTCACACTGAGCTCCTCTTGGTGATCCAGTGTTTTTGATCTATACTAAAAGAACCAAGGCATGATACATGAAACATAACATAGAGGACAGAATTTTACAGAATGATCAAGGGTACTCCTAACAGGTGAGTGATGGTGAACAAAGGGGCTACTGTGATGGAGGGAGCTAGAACAATGGCAGAACATTTTGTAGATGTCTATTCTTGATAATTTCTACATTAATTCTAAAAGCTGGAAATTGTTACTTTCCTGAGGTTCTTTATCCTGTCCAAGAAACCGAGTCTTTGTTCATTATCAGGAAGACTCTTATCATGCAACAGAAGCAGCAGAAACAACAACACACATAACACACAAACACACTGATGATATTAATTATAAATAGTCATTAAATTTTTTTTTGTTTTGCTTTGTTTTTTTTTTTAAGAATATATCACACATTTATGTTCTTTGCTGGGCTTCAGGTATTGTACCAAATGGAAACTGCACCAACGTCAGGGAAAGAACATGAGTAAAAATATAAAAGTAATCATATTTAATTTTATATTAACATTTTATTCTATTTCATTATTTCCCATCAAAGGGCCATTAGCATTTTTATTTTTATTCGTTCATTCATTCATTCATTCATTCATTTTACATCCAAGTCGTAGACAGGAGCATAGCATTATTGTGCAGAGGATCCAGAGGCTGAGATGTACCGCCAAACATTAGATGGATTGTGGAATGTCTTGTAGAAGAATGGGGGAAAGAGAGAAAGACCTGGAGGGGACAAGAACTCCACAAGAAGATCAACAGAGACAACTAAACTAGGCTCATGGGAACTCACAGAGACTAAAGCACCAATCAAAGAACATGCATGAACTGGGCCTAGGCCCCCTACACACATTAACTGATAAGTAGCTTGGTCATCCTGTGGCTCCCTTAGCAAAATGGGGTGGGGACTGTCTCTGGCAAGGAGTCTGATGTCTGCTTATTGATCACTTCCCGCAAAGGGAACTGTGGTGCTGGGCCTCAATGGAAGAGGACGCACTCAGATCTGATGGGACTTGATGTGCTTGGGTGGGACAGTACCAGAGCAGGGGGTCTCCTTTTCTCAGGAAAAGGGGAGGGGAGATGGGGAAAAGGGGGTGGGAGGGAGAGTATGTAAAACAATTTTTACTTTAGAAATTAAAAAAAAAACACTTTATTGAGTTCTCTCTTTTTTCCCCACTACTCTTTTTTCTTTCTTTTCCTCACTACTTTTATTTCATCTTTATACATTTCCCTGATTTTCAGTATCCTTCAAGAAGGTTCATTACCTTCAGGAAAACTGCAGCTATTTAGGATTCATCAGTGTTCTAAACAAAAACGACAGAGAATCAGGCCTTAGCCTCTTCATCTATCAAACTTAGTCTGCAAGCTTTCCTCAGTTACTACTGCAATCAGCCAATTACTGTGATCAGCAAGATCACAGTAACTTTTCAGAAAAAGTGAAAGGTTACAGTTTGAAGCCATACTCCTTCCTTAAGCTGTTAGGAAAGCCAGAATTTCCTGTCTTCTTACATTTCAATGAGGAAAGAGGCCTCAAACCAGGGAGACATGTCTTGAGTCTAAACTGATCACACTTCAGGGACTTTCTGTGGCTTTAAAAGATTCATTTGTATACCAAAAGACTGATGAAAAAGTATATATATTTTTTTTTTTTTGAAGAAAAGTCAGATACTGCCACCTCTTCTCTACTTAAAAGCGGGACAGATTGTTCTTTCTTTTTCCTTTACTTACAGTTTCTAGCTACTTGGTCAAGATAATTAACTTGGTTCTCATTCTATTGGTGTTTGAGTGAAATCCAGTGATTTAGAAGAACCAGATCTCCATGTACTACGAAGTATTTAAGAAATATGTCACTGACTCATATCTCCTGAATTTGATAAAATCACAATTAATTAATACAAAATAGTAAAAGTTCAACACTTATAGATACATACATTCTTTTGTAAAGAAATGATTTTATATGTATGAATGAGTGCTTTGCCTGCATGCATGTAAGTGCACTATGTAGCTGGTGTCCTCAGAGGTCAGAGGAGTGTGCTGGATGAGCTGGAGTTAGGGAAGTTTGTGAGCTATCATCCATGTGCTGGGAAATTAACCCAAGCCCTCTCCAAGAGCATGAAGTTCTCTAGATCACCAAGGCAGCTCTCCAGCCCCAAATACATCAATTCATTTTTAATTTTTTTCATACAGTGTATTTTCATCATATTATTTTTTGTTTGCTTGATTTTGGGGCCAGGGGTGTTAGATAGGGTCTCTCTACATAGCCCTGTCTGTCCTGAAACTAACTCACTATTTAGAATAGTCTTGTCTCTAACAGATATCAGCCTGCCTCTGCCTTCTGAGTGCTGGGGTTAAACGCATGTGCCATCATGTCCATCTCTTGCTCATGTTCTTTTCTACTTTCCAACTCCTCTTAGAAAATATGCTCTTAACCACTGAGCCAGAGTGTTTTATATCTAGGAAGATGCTTTAGAAGAGTTAGATATAGAACTTTAAACTCATGGAGATGGTTAGATAGTAGAAAGTTAAAGTCAGGTGCCAAATACATATTGACTGGTCATTGGGAATGTACGCTAAGCCATATAACCCTCATAACTGTGGCCTAATTACCTCTGTTGTTTTGTATTGTATCTATTATTATAAAAGAAAGAGCCATTTGTTGGATTGAAAGGGGGAGCTGTAGGAGGAAATAAGATATACCTTAAACTTTAAAAAAAATAAAAGGGAAGAGGATGGGGGGCTGAGGGTGGGAGGGTGGGACTGGAAGGGGAGTAGGGAGGGGATTACCATTGAGATGTAACTTGAAGAAATAAAAAAGAAAAAAAGAAAGAAAATATGCTCTTTCTTCCCCAACACCCAACTTCCTGTTATTTATCTCTTTCTCAAAAAGGAAATAAAGAAGAAAATCAAACTAACAAAACCAGGAAGACAAAAACATAAAAGCAAAACAAAATAAAAAGCACACACACACACACACACACACACACACACACACACACACA
>CAJQZJ010032738.1:2080624-2090784 GCA_907164525.1 Lophiomys imhausi
TTCTACTTCCCAAAGTAACATGGCCAAAATTTAAGAAGGAATCTTCTTTGGTTGCAAATGTGGTATTTCTAATCAGAAATGAAATGTCAAAACAGATGAGCAGAAAGAGAAAAAAAGAAATAAGAAAGGAAGAAAGAAAAACAGAAAAAAAGAAAAGAAAAGAAAAATGGTAGTAGAATTCCTAAAAAAAAAAAAAATTAAATGTTCAAGTCAAACAAGAGTTTTCCTGTGAAGGCCTCTCTACTTTAGGTCACACTCTACTTATACTAGATACAAGATTTTAATTGGGTCAAATAGCCACTCATTCTTCTCTTAATACAAAGAGCATAATCGAATCTTTCCCCTCATAAACCTTACACAACTATCAAAATTACAATGTGAGAATGTGTAAGAAATATTCCTTGTGAAAACACACAAGGATTTATTTATTTATTTTACTGTCAGTTCTTTTTATATTAATGGTATTTTTACTGTGATACATGCTCACTCATTGATACAGTATTTCTTAGTAAAGTATAATGAGGCAAGGAAATTGTATTTACTAAGAATTTTCATGATTCCTTTTCAGGAGAAAAGAGGCCAATGTGAGCTGTGATAAGAAAATCCTTACACAATAGTTGTCTTCTGAGGAAAAGGCGAAGGTAAGAGGAAGGAAGACAGAAGACAGAGGAAAGGACCACTTCCCGGAAAAGAATCAACAGGCAGACAGACCTCCACAGTTGATCCAGAGATGCAAATTATTCAGCACATAATAAAAACTATGTACAGTCATCCTCAAGCTTAGACTGTATTTCTTTTTTTAAATTTATTTATTTTTATTTTATGTACTTTGGTGCTTTGACTACAAGTGTTTCATCAGATTGTTTGGAAAGGGAGTTACAGACAGTTGTGAGCTGCCATGTGGGTGCTGGGATTTGAACCCCGGTCCTGTGGAAGAGGAGTCAGTGCTCTTAACCACTGAGCTATCTCTCCAGCCCCTTAGACTGTATTTCTTTAAAGAGTATGCTGACTTACAAAACACTATTAAGTGTATTAACCTCATTAGAATGTATGAACTGCAATAATCCTTAAAGCAAATTAACATTTTGATTTTTAAAACACTTTCAAGTATTTAAATTACTTTTTTAAGTTCATTTTTTTAAATTTCTATTTGCAGGCAATAGAATAACAAATATTTCATAAAACAATTGATATCTAATATGCTTTCTGATTAGGACAAGCCAGACAGTAGCTAACATGTAACTGATTTGCCAACAGGAATGAACGCTGACGGCAGTAGAAGGGATAATCTTAGGGAAGCATGATTTTGCCAAAGGACAAATTGACTGTATTGGACACCACTCAGGCTGCCTAGATGGCATGTTCACACAAAATGTAGAATCTCCACAAAGGGCCTGCACAAGGTGAGGAGACTAAGAGAACTTGGATGGCAAGCAATTATGTTAGCCAAAATGCTGTCCTGCTCCACAAGAATGTACTGGTAATAATTGACAGCACAAGTTCATAGTAAAAGAAAATGTATCAGCTTGATATTATGAGGTATGACTTAATTCAATAAAATAAGTTGATCAATCTTGGCTTCTTAAAATCTCACTATACTCTTTTACTGGCTGCCACCAGATTTACAATTATGTATGCATCTTTAATTTCTATAAAAGTACATATCTTATAAGTGTAGATATTATTTCTAATACATGTATAATAAAATATAACATATATACTAATATTTGCTTTGAATTTAATATTCAAATACATGTTTTATCTCAGATTTATCCAGAAATATCCCGCAGAATATCTGTAATACAAAATTAGTCCTGTGTGCCTAAAAAAAGTCTCTAAGTACAGTTGTCTACAAATTATTTGTTAGTGTTCACAACTATCTTTTCCTAATAAATACTTGGAGAGTGGTTACATAGAAAATATGTGATAAAAAACTTATTTGACACCATCTCTTAGGCATATGCTGCAGGTGGTTTCCAGGGTAGATTAATATTTTAATAACTTCTAAGAAGCAAGTTACATGAACTGGGTGTGAGAGATGAATCAGTAATTCTGACATCATTGTAAGCATCAGTAAATACATTCTTTAAAGAACATAATATTAATACATATTTTCTTATAAATGTATGTTGAAAAATATGAAGACAAATATCACAGATGTGTTTAGGAATTTGGATGGAGCTGAAGCTCTGTAAATATTCAAATATGTTTTTATTTTCTACATCTTTTTAAGTGTCAGACTGTGTTTGATATGGCCAAATAGAATCCAAATGTCATCCAAGAAGCATGCTGATTAATGAGAAGACCCTGAAAGCACAGTCCTCAGTCTTTACTCTTCCAAATATGAACCACTTGGGGAAGCTGACACATTGAACTTCAGATGATTTCTGCTCATGACAACATTATCAATGAGAAAAGAAAATGGAAACTCAACAACACATTATCCTGATAAAGATTGCAACTGAAGGTCAAATGGAAAGATTTCTCATTCCAACTTATTCTGGATATTTAAAAATGTTTTTCAGAAAGGACAGAGAATCAGTGGAAAGTAGAGTTCAATAGGTTGAATTTAATTAAACTTTCAGTGATGATCCAAGCAAAATAGCATACATAGGCATGAAGTACATTCTTAATTTTTAATATTAAGGAATTGGGAAGTTTCATTTAGGTGTCTCTACATCTGTTTTAATCTGCTGCTGGATGGGGTCTCTTGTAGGACAGTTGTGATAAATTCCTGTCTCTTTGGTCTGTGGGTTGTAGGATGGTTATCCTGTACTATATGGCTAATATCTAGTTATAAATTAGTACTTACCATGTGTGTCTTTCCAGGTTTGGGTTACCTCACTCAGGATGAGCTTTCCTAGTTCTATCCATTTGTTTGCAAATTGTATTATTTCTTTGTTTGTGATAGCTGAATAGTATTCCATTGTGTAAGTGTACCACAGTTATTTTATCCATTCTTTGTTGAAGGACATCCATGTTGCTTCTCTTTTCTGGTTATTAAGAATGAAGCTGTAACAAATATAGTTAAGTCAATATCCTTGTTGTTTGGTGGAACATCCTTTGGGCATATGCCTAAGAGTAGTATGGCTGGGTCTTGAGGTAGAACCATTCCTTATTTTCTGAGATTTCTCCAGATTGATTTCCAAAGTGGCTATACAAATTTGCACTCCCACAAGCAGTGGAGGAGCATTCCCCATTCTACACATCCTCCCCAGCATGTCACCTGAGTTTTCCATCTTAGCCATTATCAGCAGTGTAAGGTAGAATCAAAATCATTTTGATTTTCATTTCCCTGGTGGCTAAGAATGTCGAGCATTTCTCCAGGTACCTCTAGGCCCTTAGAAATTCCTCTGTTGTGAGTTCTTGGTTCTCTGTACCCCCATTTTTTTATTCAATTATTTGGTTTGTTGGTGTTTAATTTCTTCAGTTCTTTATATATTTTGGATATTGGCCTTCTGTCAGATGTGGGGTTGGTGAAGATCTTTTCCAAATCTGTAGGCTGCTGTTTTTATCTAATGAGAGTGTCCTTTACCTTACAGAAGCTTTTCAATTTCATAAGGTATCATTCGTTGAGTTTCAATCTTAGAACCAAGCTATTGCTGTCATGTTCAGGAAGTTGTGTCCTGAGCCAATGAGTTAGAGACTTTCCCCCATTTTCTCTTCTATTAGATATAGTGTATTCTGATTTATATTTATGTCTTTGATTCATTTAGACTCAAGTTTTGTTCAGAGTGATAAATATGAGTCTATTTGCATTCTTCTACATTTTGAAATCCAGTTAGGCCAACACCATTTGTTGAAGATGCTTTCCTTTTTCCATTTCCTGCTTTGGGCTTCTTGGTCAAAATAAAATGACTGTAGGTATGTGGGTCTATTTCTAGATCTTTGATTCAATTCCACTGATCAACCAACCATTCTGTTTCTAAGCTAATAACTTTTAGGGTTTATTACTATTGCTCTGTAGTACAGCTTGAAATCAGGGATGGTGATACCTCCAGAAGTTCTTTTATTAGGATTTTTTTTTTAATTTAAGGTGCATCTCCCCCCCCAACAGCTCTGCCTTTTAGTCCAATGAAAGGCTCTTTTTCTTATAATAGTATATACAATAAAATACAATAAGAACAATTAGACAACAATTATGAAAATTATATGGTATAGTATATATTCCCAATGTCCAGTCCATATGTATTTGGCAACTAATAAGAATATTCTATTACATATCTATCTTGAAGAGTTTACATTTCTACATCTAACTCAATTTCCATCCTAACTTCTGTTACCAACTTACAGATATTTTCTTAGACCTAGAATATCTTTTAATTACTAAACAACTTAAAACTTAACTGTGAGATTACAACTATCTAGTCTTCAACCACATCAGAAACCTGAGAAGGATAAATATATCTGAATAAATAAGAAGTATAGAGCAAGCAACTTCCAAACTAAGAAATGACAGTCAACTGGCTGCCTGGACAGTCCCTAGTTTCTTCTGTAACATTGGAGCCTCTATCTTCAGACTTTTGGTCCAGTATCTCTGACAGAAATTAAATATAAAGCAGGAATTATGAAGGACTTGCCTACCCTGTCTTGGCAGAGCTAAGTTGTCGACTTACCTGTTTCTAAATTTTGTCCTTTTTGGACACATTATCTCTACAGTTGAAGCAAGGGCTTTCTCTTGCCCTATGACTAGCTTGCCACTAAAACAGCCATCTCCAAATGGAGAATCTTCAATGCTTATCATCTACTTGGAGTAGAATAGGGGGTGCTGTCAGGAGCTGACTTTCTCAATATCAAAAATGTTGAATTAAGAAAACATCTCTAAATTCCATATTCTGCAGATCTCCTGAGGTTTTTGAAGATCACCTATCTATCTCCATACATTTGAATAAGCAAATGTTGCTTTCTGTTAGCAACAAATTGATTTATGATTAGCTTAAAAAACATCTGTGATACGCTAAACTAGTACCTAACAAAATGACAAGTTTCAACCACTATTAGTTTGGATTTCTTAATTATCCTAAACAGTTTGAAACAATTTCAACCATTATGAAAATTATATGGTATAATATACATTCCCAATGTCCAGTCCATAGTTATCAATAGGTCTAGAATTTCATGTTGCATTTTTAAGAATTACATAGTGTACAGGATTATTTTAGCTATTTTGGGTTTTTTGTTTTTCCATATGAAGTTGAGAATTGTTCTTCCAAGATCTGTAAAGAATTGTTTTGGTATTTTGATGGGAATTGCATTGAATATATATATTGCTTTAGGCTAGATGGCCATTTTTATTATGTTAATCTTATTGACCTCTGAACATGGGAGATCTTTCCATTTTCTTATATTTAATTCAATTTCCTTCTTCAGAGTATTGAAGTACAATATTGCAGAGATATGGAGAGAGTAGATAGCCTTACCTTGTCCCTAATTTTAGTGGAGTTGCTTTGAGTTTCTTTCTATTTAATTTGATGTTGGCTATCAACTTGATGTATATTAACTTTATTATTTTATTTGTGTATGATGGAGTTTGGAAGCATGGTTGTGTTAAATGAATATATTTTTTGTTTCAGTCTCAAGTGTGGTATATGAGGTTGCTTTGTACATCACTGAAAAACAGACTTTTGAAAGAGGCATATAAAACAGCCTGATGAAAGAGTGCCTGATGTTTTGCCAGCTCGAAAACTGTTGCATGTGGGAAACATATTTACATGTTTGATGGACTGACTCGTTGAAGAGTTTGTGATCTTGCTCAACAGGTAGACAGACCTTGGGTGGAGGACATGAAGTTGTCAATTGGAAAGCATCTTTGTGCAGGTATGAAGAAGAGGCCCAGAAATGCAAAGGGACTTTTTGCTTGACATTGTTTCTCATCTCTGCTCATCACTGTTTCACCTCAAAAGACTCCAGATAACATTTCTAGACTTTCATCTTCTGAGACTTGCTGCTGCCTTTGCAGCTGAAGATCAAAGCCCAGGTCAATCCATAGAGATCATAGCCCCAAATGAGGGTGTGGCAACTGTTGTCATAACTACCACCAATACCAGAAACAGTATCACTGCTGGATCCCTTCTAAACCTCCCCCAAACTGCTGTTGGTTCATGATGCTACTGGTACCTGTTCCTGTGTATACTGTTTGGCTGGACTGTTGACTAGTTGCCCCAAGGACCTGGGCCTAAGGGTATCTAATAGTATCCTTTCTCTTGTGCTTTAGTTCAGTGGGTTGGAAGGTGTTTAGAGTTTTAATAAATAGTTTTAAAGTATGTCTACAGGTATGGGCATTTATATAACTGATCTGTCTAAGGCTTCTATCATAAAAGATTGTGGAATTTTGTCAAGGCTTTTTCAGCATCTAATGAGATGATCATGTGATTTTTTTTCTTTCAGTTTACTCATATGGTGGATTACAATGATGGTTTTTCTTTTTTAAATTTATTTCATTTTTTAATGTTTATTTATTACTTCAGGTTACATCTCCATCACAGTACCCTCTTTCTACCCTCCCAATCTTGCCCTCCCACCCTCTACCCTGATCCCTTCCATCCCACTCCTCCAGACTGGAGTGTCCCCACATATCAGTCCCCAGCCCCAGTTCAGCAGTCATATGAGGGCCAAGAACTTCTTCATACACTGAGGACCTACAAGGCAGCACCACTAGGGCAAAGTGCCTCATGACAGGTAAGAAAGTTTATGTTCCTGTTCCCTTTGGTGCATTGGCTGTAGTATCGTTATCCTGTACTATATGGCTAAAATCTAATTATAAGTGAAGAGATGCCATGTTTATCCTTCTGAGTCTGGGTTAGCTCACTCAGGATGAGCTTCTCTAGTTCCATCCATTTGGCTGCAAATTTTATGATTTTGTTGTTTCTGATGTCTGAGTAGTATTCCATTGTGGAGATGTATCACGGTTTTTTTAAATCCATTCCTCAGTTGAGGGACAAAACCATTCCTGTATCTCTTGGATGAAACCTACTTGATCATGGTGGATGATGTTTTTGATATGTTCTTAGATTCGGTTTGTGAGTATTAAGTATTTTTGTATTGACGTTCACAGTGAGATTGGTCTGAAAATATTTTTTGGCTGAGTCTTTGTGTGGTTTAGGTATCAGGCTGACTGTGATTTCGTAGAATGAGATTGACAGTGTTCCTGCTGTTTCTATTTTGTGGAATTATTTGAGGAGCATTTGTGTTCACTCTTCTTTGAAAGTCTGGTGGAAGTTTGCTCTGAAACCATCTGATCCTGGGCTTTTGTTGGTTGAGAGACATTTAATGACTACTATTTCCTTAGGGGTTTTAGGATTATTTAAATTATTTACCTGATCTCAATTGAACTTTGGTAAGTGGAATCTATCAAGAAATTCATCTATTTCCAAGATATCAAGGATAATTTAAAATGATGAAACCTATGTGTTCATTTATGTTTCTGCCCTTGTGTGTATGCAGAACACTGATTCCTTGCAGTTATCCTCCAGCTCTGGCTCTTATAATTTTCCCAGCTCTTCTTCCACAAAGATCCACGAACCTTTTAGTGTTGGACATGATTAATACAACATACTGATACATGAACCAATCCTCATTCCAGAAGATTCTTCTTGCAGTGAACAGCAGAGAATCACAATTGTTCTACTTGCAGAGAATGATAGGCTGGGGAGTGCTTAAAACTGCCTATATACTCCACAGTCCTTAATTTCTAGAAACTTATTTTGTTAGAGAAGAAAATCTCTCCTGGGTAAGAAAATAGACCATGTGGCCTGAGTGGAGAATTCCCATTCGAGGGGGACTGAGCTAATTACTTTGGCTAAGGGACTACCCCTAGTAAAGCAGGCACATCAAACCAGGCTAAAGAGATAGGTAGAATGTTTAGTTCATTAATGAGGTATTGTATCTTCCCTTTCCAGAATCCTTACTTTCTTTGCAGCAGCTTATGGACCTTAGCCACATATGATTTTAAGTCTTCCACTTTTCTGATTTATTGAAAAAAGCATACCTTCTCTTTCACTCCTTTCTAAGCATTTCCCTTTAATACTTGAGGTTCCTCTGACAGTCGGGGCCAAACGATTGAAGATCGATGCTGTAATGTATGGAGAGAAAATGGGAACTGTCCAGGCAGCCACTGGTATGTCATTTCTTAGTTTTGGAAGCTGCAGGCCCTGTACTTCCTATAAAATCAGATATATTTATCCCTCTCAGGTCTCTGAGGTGGTTGAAGAATAGATAGCTAGAGTCTCATAATTAAATTTTGAGTTGTTTAGGAGTCAAGAGAGTGTTATAGATCTAAGAAGATGTTTTTAAAATTGTGTTGCAAGTTAGTATGAATGTTGAGTTAGATATAGAACTTTAAACTCGTGGAGATGTTTAGATAGTAGAATGTTAAAGTCAGGTACCAAATACATATGGACTGGACATTGGGAATGTACACTAAGCCATATAACCCTCATAACTGTGGCCTAATTATCTCTGTTGTTTTGTATTGTATTTATTATTATAAGAGAAAGAGCCATTTGTTGGACTGAAAGGGGGAGCTGTAGGGGGAAATAAGATATACCTTAAACTTAAAAAAAAGGGAAGAGAATGGGGGTTGAGGGTGGAAGGGTGGGACTAGTGGGGGAGTAGAGAGGGGATTGCGATTGAGATGTAACTTGAAGAAATAAAAAATAAAGAAAAAAATACTTGAGGTTCCTCACAATATTTTGAGCTTCCTGACTTTATAAATTGCTTTGTTTATGAGACTAACAACATCAAGAGAGGACCCTCGTTTCCTCTATGTCACTTATAGGATAGATAAAGACATTATTGAATTTAGTAGTACTTAAAGTGACACTGTCTTAAAATGTTGATTTATATTATGACAAACTGCAAGCCAAAAGTCGTTGAACAATGAACAATTGAAATTTCTACAAAATTTCTTTCATTTATTTTTGCGTGATATGACTGTGATCAAATTTACTGCCATTCTGATCAATGATTAGGGGCAAATGTTCTTGACAATTCTGTAATAAGATAATTTGAGGACAAAGTAAACTTTGTTCCTATGTAGAAGAGTATACTCTAAGAAAAGCCTATTAATATTTCTATGGATTTTATTGTATCTGAAGAAGAATTCACTTTAATTACTTGGCTGCCACATAAGGATCTAAATTCTTCATTAGAATATTCACTGATACAAAAAATAATTCAGATATTTTATGTGCACTTTGCACTAAATATCTTAGTTAAATTGCTTTATAAAATTCATTCTATTCCAATTCCCATAGCCTATTTTGAGAGCAAAAACTGATAAACTTTGTCTTCAATAACTTAGCCACTATCTTTCATTTGTTTTATAAGAGAATAAAGAGGATTTTAAAAAATGGCTACCAATTTATAATAGAGCTGCTTAATAACATTAAATATGCTGATTGAGTGGTTAAAAGACAAAGAAATAAGAAAATTAACTAATAATCATTCCTTTATCTAGAGAAGTTGGCATGTTTTATTCCACAAATGAAAATGTTATTCTATCACAATTATATTAAGTAATACTAATGCTTTTGTTACAGGCTAGAATTTCTCAACTTCAATTAAACTTCAGCATGACTTTGGAGCATAAGGACATTCATGAGGAAAATCAATTGTATATTTTTGCTAACTTCACAATATTCCACAATATTATTACCAATGAGTCTGTGTGTTGTAAAACAGATTTCTAGGCTCTTGAGACACCTCAGCTCATATACCATGCCTGATGACATACACTTGTACTAACTTCTCACTGCATATATACACAAAATAAATAGTGCAATAAAAACTTTTTAAAAGAAAAAACACTGCTCAAATGTTTGGCTGTACAAATGTTTAATCCCTTATAAAATCTTCTCCAGAAATTAAAAATAAGTCTGGACATCAATTTCCTAAGAACATAACAATTAAAAAAGAAGCCAAGACTGTACAATCTTACAGAAAGTTCATTAACTTCTTAATTTAAAAGAAAATTTCTTTTTATGAAAAATATGTCAGTAACAAAAGCTCTTATAACTGACTCCTTTATGTTAACATGCCTTTAGCATATTTTATACTCTATGCCATTGTGAGTTTTCTTTTTTTTTTCAATTTTTTAATAATTTATTTTTTATTTCTTCAAGTTACATCTCAATCACAATCCCCTCCCTACTCCCCCCCCC
>CAJQZJ010032738.1:2123603-2149174 GCA_907164525.1 Lophiomys imhausi
ATGTTGATTTTATTTCTGTCTTTAGTTTTTGAAGTTTTTATCTCTCTCCTCTCTTTGCCTTTCTTTCCTTGTCACACTCAACTATCTTATTTACAGCCATTTCATTTGATTCTGAATTAATTCTATTACATATTTTTCTGATAATTGAAATTTACATTTTCAGTTTTCAATTTATCAGTATTGTAGATATAAAATAAAAGGTGGTTTGGTACCTAAAGATATGACTCATTGACTATATTAGACAGGGCTCTGTAGAGGAACAGAAACTATAGAATAAATCTATGTATAGAAAGAGCTAAAGGGAATTTTATTTTAGAATGGCTTACATGTGTGATCCAGTTTGTCCAACAACTCGTGTTTACCAGTGGAAGGTCCAAGATCCCAGTAGCTGTTTAGTCCATGAGATTGAATGTCTCATCCAGTCTTCAGAATATGCCAGATTCCGGAGTAAGTAGTCTTTAATGCCAATGAAGGAATGAACTTACCAGCGAGAGCAAGATCAAACAAGCAAAGAAAGAAAACTCCCTACTTCTACATCCATTCTTTGTATAAAGTGTCAAAAAAAAGATGTAGCCCAAGTTAAAGTTGAGCCTTAAGAGACCTGAATTAAAATTGTATCTTTCCACTTCAAAAGATTAAAGGAAAAAAATCTTCACAAGTATACCTAGCAGCTTGAGTTTTAATTAATTCCAGATGTAGTCAAGTTGACAACCAAGAATAGTTACCACAGTGGTTAAGAATTCAGTGCCATTGCAGGGGACCAAATTTCTTTTCCCAGCAACCATGATGGATGGCTCATAAATAACCAACTATAACCCTAGTCTAAAGGTAAATGCATATTTTAAACTATTTATTTATTTTTATATTAATATATCTATCCACCTTCCAACCCACTGACCTTCGGTTTGAAAGAACGGATATTAATAGAGGCAGAAGATGTAGACCTCTTTAGTTGTAGGTCTTTAGTACAATTCATCAGGATTCCAGCAGACCAGATATACAGCATACACTAGAACAAGTATTTGCAGCAAGGAGAACACAGATAACCAGGAAACCAGCAAGGACAGGCAAAGAAGCAGGGGCTCTTGTGGCCCCAAACTGGTCCCGATATAGATTTAGCCCAACCTAGGCAGCAAGTTGCAGCAGCACCGAGATTCAGCAAAGTGTTATCTGGAGTATTTCAAAGTCAAGCAGCTATGAGAAATGATGTGAAGCAATGCCAGGAAAAAGCCCCTCTGTGTTTCCCAGGGCCTCCATTTAGACCTTCTCAAAACCTGCACAAGGATGCTGTCCAACTGACCAACCTTATGCTTTCCACAGGAGGTACTGCCTTTTCACCAAGACCACATGCTCTCCAAGGAGTCTGTCTGTCAAAGGAAATTTTCCAGCACAAAGCATGTTCAGCACATATGACAGCTTCTGGCTGACAAAACATCACACACTCTTCAATCAGGATGCTTTTCTTGCCCCTCTCCTGAGTCTGTTCTTCTATGGTGGAAAAAGCGACCCCACCCCACATCCCATACTTGAGACCAAAACTGAAAACACATTCATTCAACACAATCGTGTTTCTAAACAAGTCAAAACTTCTACCACACCAAGCTTTTAGTCTCCACACATATGTAAACTTATTTGTACATATCCACACACAAATACCCACATAAAATATATTTAAAATATTAAAAAATAAATCTTTAAAATTATTTTTATTCATTTTCCTCTATTGTTTGCCACTTGTCTATTTCATTGATATATCTTCCTTACTCATTTTTTTCCTTAGGCATGCTTTGGAAATATTCTTAATTTTCTTGTTTTAAAGTGCAAATAATTTTTTAATATTCTGGTTATAGACACAAATAAATATAGCTCTAAGGTGTTCTAAATTAAATATATGCATAGTAGAGTACTTATATGTTTCAAAGTAACATTATTAATATACTATTTTCATTTTGTCAAAACAATAAGAAACAATAATAGCTTTGCTATATGAATTAATATAAATGATTTATGTTTAAGTTATACATTTATATTGAATAAAATACTGATTTACATAAAGTACCTAATGTAAATTATTTATTTTTAATTCATATTTATATTGAAGAAAATGTTTAATTTATATTAAATCATATATCAAATTTAACACAACCACATATTATTTAATTTACATTACATTTTTGTCCCAACTTAGTTTTACCTGAATTATTTTTAATTGTTATACATATTTTATGTCTAATTTCTTCCTTTATAGTTGACAATGCACTCAGTCCCTCTCCCCTACCTGTTTGGTAGACTTAATGTCCATCTTAAATGTATATGCAGTATAATTTAATCCTAAAGTAATAACTATTTTGTCTTCAAACCTTAATTTTCTTTACAGGGAATAAAACTTCAGGGAGGGAAAGCTCTAACTATTTCCTTCTATTCCTCTTGTATCATTCTATACTTCTCTGTAGAGATCTGAGTTTCTGTTCACTGTCCAATCTACTTCTTGAAATTCTTTCAGTGGTATTTCTAATGATACAGTTCTAGCAACCAGCTGTATGAAGTGCAAATGACTGGTATGCTGCAGTACTTGCCACTGTCCCCTGTGTCCTTTGCTCACTTCAGTGGCTGTCCTAAAGGTTTTTTCTTTTTTATTAGGGCATGTTCATTTTGTATGAAATACCTAGCTGTGACAAGACATTTTAATATGCATTGCTCAAACTGTATATATAAATTCACTACTGTGAATATATCTAAATTTGAATATATATATAAACTCAGTACTGTGAAGTTTGGTGCTTTTAAATTTGTAAGTTATCTTTTGATTTTTCAAAATTTTTTTCAGTCCTTTTCTCAACTCTGAAATGTCAAGATTTTGGATTAGACTGTTATGAGTCTGTTTTTATAGCTGTTTTCACTTTCTTTCCAGACAAACAGACAGACAGGTCACCTTTTTATTTGATTGTTCCCGACTTTTTCAAAATCTCTAGACTGAAATTACTTATCTGATTTTGTATGATGTTTTAAGAACTCCAATAGAAGCTTTTAAATTGGGTATTAAATATTATGTCAGTGTGGCTGACATTTTTGAAAGGTCAACTCTAATTTATTTTCATATTTCTAAGGTTTGAAAGGAGTGCAATATGTATATTATATATAAATTAAATCATATAGCAAAGCTAGTGTTGGTTATTAATAGTTTTGACAAAATGGAAATAGTACATTAACAGTGCCTTTGAAACACATAGGACCTAAAAAAAAGCTTAATCAACCATGATTCTCTGATTTCTATGAAGTAAAAATGTAAATTATATGTAGAATTAATGACTTGGCTATAATGAGTTGGTTATTTTGTATATAGTTAGTCTAGTTTTAAATTGACAACACTTCTATCTATTATCTAATAAAATATGCCAAAAGAGAAGTGGAATAAAATTAATTTAATTTTTTACCTCTAATTAGAGACAATAAATAAATTTAGCTCTAAATTTATTAGAATTAATAAATATATGCCCAAACAAAAAAATATGCCCAAAATGAAATGTATGTGGTTTGAACATGAACTTTGAATTAACCAATTTCCAGTATTATAGTCCTCACATATTTTACAATTTTTTTTATTTTAGAATATAAATGTCTCCCAGTACCATGTTCAGACTTCATTCTGATGGATATGCCTCTCCACAGAGCACTGAAGTTCTGTAATGGGGAAATGCCCTGAAGATAGTGTGCTTGCTCTTCCATTTTTACCACTCAAAAAACTTTCAAATGTTATTAAGCACATATGCTTGACCTTGAACATTTGTTTTACTTTTCCTTAAAATAGAATATTAAAATGAAAACTTCTCTTGAAAATTACATTTCTCATATTGGATATATGATCTGTGAAATACTTTTAGAGCAATGGCACACTAGTGATGTCCCTTTTGGAGTCATCATCTAGCAATGCTCAGAGAGATTAATAATCCAGAGAGAACCAAATATATTATTCTGAAGGAATGCTTTGTAATTGGCCATAAGTATCTCACTTATCATTTCTAGTTCTTATCTTTTTCTCTGGGAGAAAGAAATGAATTTTAGTATGGCAATTTCATCTTTTTTAAGAACCACAGAAAGGTAAGGCTACATAAAACATGTGCATCCTGGCTTTAACATTAATTTATTGAAATGATTAGTAATTTCTATTACTTTTAGTTTTAATGGGTTAAAATTCACTACAGACAGGAAATACTAATAATGTCATTTAAAATATATTTTCCCAATTATGTGGACTCTTTTTTCCTATTAAGTCATTGTCCTTTCAATCCTGAAAAAAATCCATTTTTTACTATTGATGAAGCCCTAAATATGAATGAGGGTATGTCATTTGCATACTATTATCAGCTTAAGTATGAAGAAGAGCACTTGAGCAGCATCTCAGGCTATGTCATCATCTCCTGACTATAGAGATCTATCTAATCAGTGTTGATGAAGTTGGAACAAATGTATCATCAGTTCTACAAGTATTGTTCACTAAGATTAACTAGACAGATTCTTAAGACTCAAAAATTCTAAAACTGCTAAAAGATATGGTAGCTGAGGGTATTACTGTACAAAACGAATTAGATGACTCCAGTTAAAATACAAGATGAAATTCTCCTTCTGTAAAAATACTCATCATTATTGATGTCTTAATTTGAAATGTTGACCTTAACAGTAAAGTCTATGAGAGGGTCAACTAGGTGTTTATTACCACCTGATTCTGAAAATGTATCTGCACTCCTGACCTCCTCCTATGAGGTTGGAGATAAATAGTTTAATAACATAAACTTCCTTTTATGACCTGTGGTGTCAGAGAAATTTTAATCCAGCAACATGGCTGCTTTTGCAAGGAATCACATTCAAAGACTTTATAGGTCTGTGTGATCTGGTTGGAATGACACACCTTTAGTTCCTTTGACTAGAACACAGACACACCTTTAGAACACATCTTTAACCTCAAACAATGGCATCTATGACCTACACTTGAGAACAGACAGGAATGAAGGGTACTTAAGCAGTGCAGAGAGAGAGCAGGGGTGAGGCAGTTGAGTTCAGTGAAGTTCAGTTGAATGAAATTGAGTTCAGTTGATTTTGTGCAGTTCCATTCAGTTCTGTTCAGTTTGTACAATCAGTGCAGTCAGTCCAGTCAGTGCAGTTCAGTTGAATGCTGTTGAGTTCAGTTGAGTTTGTGCAGTTCCATTTCAGTTCTGTTCAGTTCGTACAATCAGTTCAGTCAGTCCAGTCGGTGCAGGCAGTGCAGTTCAGTTCATGGAGTTCAGAGCAAGTTTTTTCCAAGAAGACCAATTCAATCAGAAGCCAAGAAACCCAATTTGAAACAGTCAGCTCGGAGAGGAATTTGAGCCAGAACAACTGAGTTGAACCAGCCATCCATAGTTCAGAAAGAGCTAGAAAAGGTGAGTGTATATAGTACTAAGTCTCAGAGGCTGAATCATTGTAGACCTAGCTCAGCAGATGAAGGCTGAAAGCTGCAACCTTCAAAGTCCAGGTTTACAGAAAACTAGATGGTATGGAGACTAGCATGTTCCAGGCCTAGGATTAGGGAGAGGTAGAAATATTCTGGGATCAGTCCAAGCTATGTATTTGTAAACCTTGCCTGTGGTTTCACCTCACCTCCTCATCTGAGGAAATAAAAATATTTAAACATGGTCAGCACACTAAATACAAGCATTTAAATTTTCTCATGACCACCAACCACACTACGTTTCACATTATCATGGTTCATATTTTAAAAAGAAAAGAAGAATAAAAGAATTATATTTCCTACTTTAAATAAATCTCTGCTTCAACTTCATATTTATATTAAATGCCTCACTATTTTATGTGTTTTACAGGGTAGAAATTGCAAAAGACTCTTTTGGGCTCAATTTTCTCTATGTCTTAGAGTTATTTACTGTAGCCAAATGTTATACTTACTTCAGTTAAGTAGCTTAGAACTTATTTATTTTTATTTTATGTGTATAAATATTTGTGTGTATACACATGCACCCACTCACATATTTGTCTGGTGCCAGTGGAGGCTAGAGAGGGCTCAGTTGCCCTGAAACTGGTGTTACATACAATTGTGAGCTGCCATCTGGGTGCTAGGATTGAGTCAAATAGGAGAACAAAGTATGCTTTTTCTTTCTTTTTTATGTTTATTTATTACTTTAATTTACATCTCCATCACAGTCCCCTCCTGAGCCCACCTTCCCACCCTCTCCTCCTTCTCCAACCTATCCTACTCATCGGATGTGGTGTGCCCTACATATCAACCCCCTTCAGTTCAGCAGCCATATGAGGACTAAGAGTTTCCTCTTGCACTGGGGGCCTACATGGCAGCTCCACTAGGACAAAGTATCCCACTAAATAGTAACAAAGTCTATGTTCCTGTTCCTTTCTGTCTGTTGGTTGTAGGATAGCTATCCTGTACTATATGGCTAAAATCCAATGCATGCCATGTGCATCTTTCTGGATCTGTGTTAACTCACTCAGGATGAGTTTAAGTACTCTTAAAAGCTAATCAACCTCTCAATCCCCTTTAATTGAACTTAATTTATTTATTTTTATATGCAGTTTATTTTGTTTACATGCTTCCATCTGAATCCACAATCTTGTTAACAAAGCTATTCATTAATGATGATAAATTGTCATATTAGGTCAGCTGGCAGGTCTTACTCACCTTAGCTGGAGCAGACTTTTGCCACCTGCAAACAAAACTTGGTTAACAAATATATTTATTAATAACTATAAATTGTTATATTATGATAGCAGAGCAACCAGCAGAGGCCCAGCAGTAAGCCTGTAGGCCTGGCAGGTCTGACTCATCCTGAGAATAAGGCACAGTACCAAAGATGGCCCTTTTCCCAATAATTAAATACACCAAGACCTTTTAATGTTTCAAGACTTAGGTCTCTGCTGACTCTCAATTAGCTAATCTAAGTTAACCCAACAAACTATTCTCAATCAGCCATGTTGCTTTCTGTACATTCAGTGCTCAATGAGATCACACTTAGACATCCTACTGCTTCCAAGTCCTGGATGGAAGAGTGAGTTTCCTCTGTCTCTTCCCAGGGTTCCTTAGTTAGTCCCAGGATGTTCCACCTTCCCATTCTCTCTCTTCCTAGCTAAATGGCCATCAGTGACTTTTATTATCAAATTAGAGAGTGCCTCAGAAAGGGTGGTATAAGACCTTCCTCCAATATCTGCCCCCTTTAGTCTAATAAAAGGCTCCTTCTATTATAACAATAAAAAAGAGTACAATACTATAAAAACAATTAAGAAACAGTTATGAAAACTACATGGTATGACAGACATTCTCAGTGTCCAGCCCATATGTATTTGGCAAATCAGCTAGGAAATATATTATATTACATATCTTATCTTGATGAGTTCAAAGTTCTGTACCTAACTCAATTTCCATCCTAACTTGTATTACCAACTTAAAATCATCTTAGACCTAAAACATTCTTTTAATTCCTAAACAACTTGAAATTTACTACGAAAATAAAACTATATAGCTTACAACCACATCAGAAACTTGAGAAGGATAAATATATCTCAGTAAACAGGAACTGTGGAGCAAACAGCTTCCAAAACTATGAAATGACAAATCAATGGTTGCCTAGATAATCCCCAAGTTCTCTCTATATCATTGGAACAACATCTTCATCCTTCTGGCCAAGTATACATCATAGTCTTCATTGTGCAGCAGGAAATAAGAAGGATTTTCCCATAATCTCTTTCCAGAATCAGGCCATCAATTCATGTGCATTTATGGTTTAGTTCATCTTTGAACTGTAAATAGTCTGTTGAGAGAGCAGGGACATTTCTGCCCAGGAGGAGTTATCTCCTGATGGAGATTTTCCCCCCTTTGAACTTTTTGATTGTTTGTTTGTTTATTATTTCAAGTTACATCTCCATCACATTTCTCTCTATCCATCTCTCCTGGTTCTACTCTCCCACCCTATACCCCCATCTCCCACCTATCCTACTCCTCCGGAGTGGATTGCTCCTACATATCAGTCCCCCTTGGTTCAACAGTCATACGAGTATTAAGAGCTTCTACTTGCACGTGGGGCCTATATGGCAGGTCTATTAGAGCAAAGTGTCCCACTAACAGGTAACAAGGTCTATGTTCCTGTTGTTTTTTGTGTGTTCGTTGTAAGACAGTTATCCTGTACTACATGGCTAAAATCCAATTATAAGTGAATAGATGCCACATGCGTCTTTCCGAGTTTGGGTTAGCTCACTCAGGATGACCTTATTTAGTTCCATCCATTTGGCTTCAAATTGCATTATTTCATTGTTTCTTATGGCTGTGTACTATTTCATTGCGTAAATGTATCACAGTTTTTTTTAATCCTTTCTTCAGTTGAGGGACATCTGGTTGTTTCCAGTTTCTAGCTATTACAAATAAAGCTGCTATGAACATAGACGAGGAGGTGTCCTTGTGATTTGGTAAGGAATTGTTTGGATGTATACCCAGAAGTGGTATGGCAGGGTCATGAGGTAGAGCTATTCCAAGTTTTCTAAGATATCACCAGACTGATTTCCATAGTGATTGTACAAGTTTGCACTCCCACCAGCAATGGAAGAATGCTCCCCTTTCTCCACAGTCTCACCAGCATGTGCTGTCTTTTGAGTTTTTGATCTTAGCCATTCTGACAGGTGTGAGATGGAATCTCAGGGTCACCCTGAGTTGCATTTCTCTGATGATTAAGGATGTTGAGCACTTCTTGAAGTGTCTCTTGGCCATTAGAGAGTCCTCCTTTGTGAATTCTCAGTTTAGCTCTGTTCCACATTTTGTGATTAGATTTTTTGGCTTCTTGATGTTTAATGTCTTGAGTTCCTTATAAATTATGGATATTAGTTCTCTGGCAGATGGGTTGGTAAAGAGCTTTTCTCAGTCTGTAGGTTGCCGCTGTTTTTTGAATGACATTTCTTTTGCTTTACAGAACATTTCCAGTTTCATGAGGTCACATTTATTGATTGTTGGTCTTAGACCCTGAGCTATTGGTGTTCTGTTCAGGAAGTTGTCACCTGTACCAATGAGTTTGAGGCTTTTCCCCACTTTCTCTTCTATTAGATATACTGTGTTGGGATTTATGTTCAAGTCTTTGATCCTCTTGGACTTAAGTTTTGTGCAAGGTGAAAAGTATGGGTCAATTCACATTCTTTTACATGTTGACATCCAGTTAGACCAGCACCATTTGTTGAAGATGCTTTCCTTTCTCCACTGTACAGTTTGGCTTCCTTGTCAAAAAATAAGTGACCATAGGTGTGTGGATTTATTTCTGGGTCTTCAATTCAATTCCATTGGTCAACTGGTCTGTTTCTATTCCAGTACCATGCTGTTTTTATTACTATTGCTCTGCAGTATAGCTTGAAATCAGGGATGGTGATATCTCCAGATGTTTTTTTTTTTTAATTTCACTTTGTTTTTTATTTCACTTTACTAACCAAACAAGAGAAAGATCTATATGACAGGCATTAACCAAGCAAGTGAAAGACCTGTATGACAAGAACTTCAAGTCCTTGAAGAAAGACATTGAAGAGGACATCCGAAGATGGAAATATCTCCCATGCTCATGGATAGATAGGATCAACATAATAAAAATGGCCATCCTACCAAAAGATATATACAGATTCAATGCAATTCGTACCAAAATACCAAGACAATTCTTTACAAAGCTTGAAAGAACAATTCTCAATTTCATATAGAATAACAAAACACACAGAATAACTAAATCAATGCTTTATTATATTTTGATGCTCATTTTCTCCTTCCAAGGTAAATAGGAGCTGACTGTTTCGGGTCAAAAAAAATGTCATTCTTCCATTCTGGAAGCTGCTCTCCTCTACTTCCTACTCTCTTAAATAATACCTTTATTGATTCTTAAGTCTTTGATGGGGTTGAAGACATAATAGATATAAATTTCCAATTGAATGTGAGTTGCTTGTAATTCAAAAAGAAATAATCTTTAGGTTTATAAACATAAGATATGTTAGAAAATAGTAAGGTTCAGAACTTTAGACATTCCAAGATAGATAGATGATATTTTTTTCTTCAAGGTCGCCTGATACAAATAGGCTAAACATTATGTATATAATTTTTATAGATGGTTTTCCTGATTTTTTCATATTGGTTATTGCTGTATATAGTTTTATATATAGCCTTTTTATTAGGCAAAAAAGAGGGAATTGATGCCGTGATCTGTTATGTATTCTAAATATTAATTAATTGCTCCAAGAGGACTATTTGTTGTCTGTTATTTTACTTGCTATCCATTGTCACTGATTGGTAGAATAAATGCTGAGGCTTGGGATTTTGCAAAGTGAGATGTAGGTGTATTTAAGGTGCACAGGCTTTGGAGCAGTGAGGATGATGTGAAGAAGAAAACAGAGGAGGTAGATGCCATGGGGTAAATGGAAGAAGATCACCCCATGAGGCCTGGAACATCGGCATAGCATGGAGAATAACAACTCAAAGGATGTATGTATATATGGGGGTTTATTTAGGGAATAGAATTACAAGCTGATTTATATGGGCTATGATTGTACAATGCAGGCTAAGGCTTGTTAAGATCCATCGGATGTCTGTGTGTGTTCATTTATAATGGTGGGTTAAGGATTAACACTACTAACCAAATAACTATAATATAAATACTGGTGTCGGGAGCCGCAATCGCCATTACAAGATGGCGCCGACTTCCTGCTTCCTGGTTCTTCACGGAGGTGCTGTGCCGGTGTGCGCATGCGCAAGGCGCGTTTCTTGGCACTGCGATCTCATGCTAATTAGGTGATTCCGTATGAGCCAATGAGGGTTCGACAAGTCTCCCTATGTGCTATATAAGCAGCCGCTTGCCAGAGCTCGGGGTCCCTCTCCACCATGCTATCTAAAAGAGCTGTACAATAAATGCTGTCAGAAGAATCCTGATTGTGTGGCGCTTTCCTTATCAGCGAGGTGGGCGCGACATCTGGTGCCGAAACCCGGGAACGAAGCCGAACGTCTCGGGAGCTCCGGTCAAGCTACGAGGGATCCTGTAAGCTCGACAGAGGATTCAGAACTGATGGCGGAGGAAGTCTAGACGCTTTTCTGCAAGGTATGGTGAATCCCCTTTGGCTGGCTCTTGTTCTTCCTGTTTGGGCGGTAGTGGTCATTACGTGTTGTTTTTGTCTTAATTGCCATCAACAAGGGAAGGAGTGTACCTGTCCTCCCTGTTTACTGGAACTGTAAGCCACAGGTAGATAACTGTGCAGGTTCGCCTTGTCCTGTAAATAAAGGACTATGGGCAATCAACAGATGAAGCCACTCCTTTCAGCAATGCGGGCGTTGTTGAAGGAACGCGGACTAAAAGTTCCTGAAAGAGTTCTATGCAATTTTCTAAAAGAAGTAGATCGAGTTGCTCCATGGTTTGTCTCGACCGGATCCTTAACCAAAGGGTCCTGGGAAAAACTTGGAGTTGATTTCAGTAATGAAAAGGAAGGAGGGAGGCTTAGACCAGGAACGTGGCCACTGTATAAAATGCTTAGAGTTTGTATTGACGACTCTAGATGTCAAAAACAGGTTTTGGAAGGACAGAGAGCATTAGCAGATCATCAGGATAGCCTATCAGAAGCAGAAAAGGAAAAGAGCGCTAAGATTAAAATTAAAAAGAGAATAAACAGAAGTAAAGAAATGACAAAAGAAAAGGAATTGTATCCTGTCTTTGAAGAGTTTAAGAATTTAAAGGTTGGAGACTCGTCCTCAGAGGAGACCTCTACAGAGGGTGAGGAAGAGAAAGAGGATCCAACATCTTCCTCGTCAGAGGAGGGTGTATTGGATTCAGATGATCAAGCTGAGTTAGAAGAAGAGGCAGCTCGATATGAGGCTGAGTGGTATCGGCCTGACCCATATGCTCCAGGGTCAGTTCCGTCTGCCCCGCCATTAATAGAAGTAGTAAAAAAGAAGAAAAAACCGTGAAATTAAACTTCCTGGACTTTGTGTTACCTCTGTCCAATATGAAAATTTTACTAAAGCAGCTAACTTGTCTAAGATTTTATCTCAACAGTTGCAACAAAATTGGACTGCGGATTTTGATGATACCATGAGACGGCTAAGAATAGCTATCATTCAAATTAACTCCACTCGTTTGGATCTGTCCCTAACAAAAGGATTGGCTTCCTGGCTTCAGTCGGCTTTCTCCTACTTTAAGGAGTGGGTGGGAGTCGGGTTATTCGGCTGTCTTTTAGCGGGGGGGAATGTTGATTACCCTCTGGTTGCTCTGCAAATTTAAAAAACAACACAATCGAGAGAAAGTGCTAATCACTCAGGCCTTACTTGCCGTGGAACTTGGAACTTCTCCTAGAGCTTGGTTAAATATGCTAAAACAATGAGACACTGTCATCATAAATTTGTCCTGAGGGCTCGTGTTCCCATTGCACCAGGCGTTCTGATGACAGTCCTGTGTGCCTCCCAGGGCTCGTGTTCCCATTGCACGGGAATTCAGGCACACAGGGTCTCTAGTCCATTTAACTACCTTGATCGCTTCACTGGTAGAACGGTGGGCTTGATCGGTGACAAAGTGGACTGTTGTGTTTTGCTATTTAATAAAGAAGGAGGAGATGTCGGGAGCCGCAATCGCCATTACAAGATGGCGCCGACTTCCTGCTTCCTGGTTCTTCACGGAGGTGCTGTGCCGGTGTGCGCATGCGCAAGGCACGTTTCTTGGCACTGCGATCTCATGCTAATTAGGTGATTCCGTATGAGCCAATGAGGGTTCGACAAGTCTCCCTATGTGCTATATAAGCAGCCGATTGCCGGAGCTCGGGGTCCCTCTCCACCATGCTATCTAAAAGAGCTGTACAATAAATGCTGTCAGAAGAATCCTGATTGTGTGGTGCTTTCCTTATCGGCGAGGCGGGCGCGACATACTGGTAAATAATTTAATTAGTTACTTCTACATTCCTCTCCTCAACTCACTATCCTCCTACCATTCAAGTAGACTTTTTTCTTTTTAAAAGGTTTGATCATATTAATATTTCCTTTTCTATTTACTTCCCTAAAACTTATTTATGTCCCAAATTCTGAAGTTCCTTTCAAGTTCATGATATTTTAGAAAAGGTCTTTGGGCCTAACTTCAAATGTGCACTGCTATTAATGAAGTTTTTGAATATGTTCATAAGATGTTTCTTATGAATAAGTATCTACTATGTCCTTGTAGATTTTGCTATATTTTGACTGCCTTCATAGTGTCTCTTATTCATTAATGAAATTGTTCTCAGAATATATAATTATGTTCCCTTGTAATAGAGCATATGCTCCTTTCACACTTATCTTATTAATAGTCAAATATGGAATTATTTTTGCTGACACTAATGATTTACTAACTTTGAAAGAGTAAAGTTAAGCTGAGATTCCTTTATATTGCCAATGAAGCTGTCTTATTCAGTTGGTTGTTCTTTCTTCTCTAAGGCTCATTTGATGAATTCTGCTCATTTTTCCCTTTTGACCTTTGCAATGCTAGTGATTCCATAAAAGGCACAGAGAAGAACCAATCTAGAGACAGGTTCATGGAACAGAACCTACTTTATTGCATGAAAACAACTATTTATATAGTAGAAGTCTATTGACTGTGATTGGTTAGCATATTACCTCAGATTGGACAGTGAACGCTAATACCATCAGTGCTTCTATCAGAAAGAAGCTTATAAAAGTAGATATGGAGAATGCAAACTCATTATATCAGCTACTCAGGCTCCAGAATTCGGTTTTCTGACTTGCTTCTTACATAAGACAGGTATGCCAGGTAGTTTGATCTCTAAGAGGTCATCCTTGCATTTTATCCTACATTGATATTCTATTATTTGATTTGAGTAGTGCTTAAAAGGTGCCTCCATAGTGAAGGGTAAATAGAATTGACTTTTCAGGTGAAGGGGGATTGTGGATGGGGGTGGAAACAGGAGAGATCAGGTGGGAAGAGAATGGAGCGATTATTGGGAGAGACAACTGGCACTGGGGTTAATTTGAGATAAGCTAGAAAGCTAGTGAAATGGAAACTCTCATGAATTTATAAGAGTGACCCTAGATAAGAATTTTCGCAATGGGGGATATGGAATCTAAACTGACCATAACCTGCAAATAGACAAGACTTCTGGTGGAGCAACTGAGACACCAACATAATCACAAAACTATTATGCTACAATTTGTCTTGCCTACAAGATTTGCTTGGGTAAAGATGGAACAGAACTTGGAGAAGTGGCCAACCAATAGGTCCAGTTTGTGACCATGCCATGAGAGGGAGACTATTCGTGGTACTGCCTGTAGAGCGAGGAGCCAAAGACTGGATAGCCCAGAGACCTAGGATATAACCAAACACAATTAGAAAAATAAATAAAACATAAATAAATAAATGAATAAATAAACAAAAATAAATAAATAAATGTAAATAAAATGATTCCTAATGACATACCCATAGGTCAGTGCATATCCCAATTGTTAGGGAGATTTCATCCAGCAACTGATGGAAACATTTGCAAGGCCCCACAGGTACAGCTTGGGGAATCCTTCGGAGAAGAGGAGGAAGGCTTGTAGGAGCCAAAGGGGTCAAGAACACTACCAGAAAAAAAAAAAAAAAAAAAACACAGAATCAATTAACCTGGGCTCCTAGGCACTCATAGGAAACCAACCAGGGAGCCTTAATGGGATTGACCTCTGCACATAAGTTACAGTTGTGTAGCTTGGTTTTCTTGTGGGATTCTTAGCAGTGGGAGCAGGGAATGTCTCTGACTCTATTGCCTGCTTTGGGATCCTTTACTCCTACTGAGTTACCTCCTCTAACCTCACTTAGAAAGGAGGTACATAGTTTTACTGCAACTTGATATGCTAAAGCCAGGTTGACATACATGAGAGGCCTGCCCTTTTTTTGAAGAGAAATGGAGGAGGTGGAGTGGAGGGAGGGAGGAGGAAAAGGCGTGGAAGGAGAGGAAAGTGGGGAAACTGTGGTCAGAACGCTAAATAAATAAATAAATACATAAACAAGTTTCTCCACAGTCAGAATTCATCCGTACATTGAAATACACACCAATTATTTGAGATTTTATGTATAAATATTATATATCAAGAAATTCAATATTTAAATATATACTTGACATTACTCTCCATTTCCATCCAAGTGTTTGTATTGCTCCCTAATAGCTTTCTTCATTTATATAAATATGTGCATAGATATTTACAATGTATCATTAAATGACAATTTTGTATGTATTTACATACATCCATAAACATACATAAGTTTTTATTTTAAATATATTTAAAGCATTACACAGAGGTTTATCATTTCTGCTATATTTGTATAATCACACACAGTAGATAAGCTATATTGTATTATAGCATTTCATATTATATGCATTCAAGATGTTTCCTTTCTTTAACTTTTGTTTGTTCAGATTAAAAAAAAAATTACCTTCATAGGTTACCCTCCATTCTACTGAAGACAGATCTTTCCTCCTTCAGCTAAAAGTGTAGAAAAGTACTGCACATTGCACACAGGATACACTGTACACTCCAGTTATGCTGCCTGTCACTTATCTATACCCCCACCCACCCAAAATAGCTCTTAGATGTCCATGAAAAATTTAAAAATCCTACTTTTTTCTCACTCTATTAGTTAACCTTGTTTCTATTTTCCAGACAGAAAAAAAGTAATAATTAATTGATAAGTATTTTATTATTTTGAAATACTTTCCCTAAATAACAAAGCTATAACATCTTGATATAATAGATAAAAAGCACTGAACATATTTGGCAATGCAGTTAGTACGTGGCTATGATTCATGAATATAAAATTTATTATATGTTAAAATATTTTAATAAATTAATATATAGATATATTTTCATAAATACATTAATACTCACTTTACAGAGAGAAAAATAATACTACCTGGAAATATTTATTCTAATATGTGTCATTGGAGCTCACAAAGCCCACAGTAAATAAAAATGACAAAATATCCTTTCATCAATTAGTTAGAAAGAAGATAAAAAGATAAGATGATAAGATAAGAGATAAAGATGGCATATAAATATTTATGGTGAAATTGCACAAAAGTTCCACCATGATTTGAAAGTTATTTAAAGATCAGATGGAAGTTCAGAAAACTCAGAATGTTTATCCCCTGTAAGTTCCTTGAGCTCCATAAGAAAGTTATTTAAAGAACAAGGAAGTAACCTGGACCCACCTAAGTGACCCCATTAGTCTTTTATAATGGCAACTGAAGTTTCCTTAATAATTCACCAATATTTCTTGGACTGTTAAGTGTGCCCTTTCATGAATTCCTCTCCTATTTTCATGTCAATTTGAATATATATTAAATTGTTAAATAGTGGTCTCTCATTTGCTGTTTTGAATGTCATCTACAAGATTCTTAAGTATCTAGAGGTCATTGATGTTAAGAGGAATGTTATTGCAGTGATTCTATTTTAGACAGATTTTTAAAAAGATAGTTGCAAACCACAAAAACATTTTTCCAGTTTTACAATTAATATATTAATTGTTTTGCAATACCTTTTTAAATACCTCCCCTAGTTTACTATTAGTGTGAACCTATTGTTTTTAAAATGTAGAAACAAGTTTATTGTAATTGAAAGTCTTTAAAACATGTATCACTAAAAACTAATTATGGACAAATATAGAAAAACAGACTTTATTAAAAAAGAAATGTAATAGTAAATTAAAACTTCACAATGATGTGATGAGACTATAAAATGCATGAGATATTAAAAGTAACAATCATTCCTTTCACCTAGACCAAGTATTGATTCAAAAAACTTGGCTATGACAGAGTTATTGGGCAAACTGTAATTTCAGGGATTCTTCTTGCTTTGAAATAAAGTTGAAAGGCATATTGAAAGACTATCTAGCAATTCATAATAGTAGTGATGATTTATTCAGACACCTCATTTCCTTTGCCATATCTTTCAATATTGTTCATTTCATTAAGTTTGGTTTCTTTATTCAGTTATCATTTGGATGTGCTTGCACAGCATTGAGCTAGATTACAGAATGACAGGTGGCTAAAAGTTAACCATAAGTAATGTGGCTATTCTCTTTAAAACATTTTTTAAGCTGTTTTAGGAATACTACTTTTTTTTCAAAATTTATAGATGTTCCCATTAATATTACAAGTTCTTTAGTAATAATATTACTACTTATGTAGATTCAGGACAGAAACTCAGAATGACTTTTAAAGAATCAAGCATCTTCTCATAAAACTTAATGACTTGTAAATTAATACTTGTTCCTCATTTATTTCAGATATGGCAACTTTTTCCATTTTTATGTTATCTATACTATAATAATAGGTTGTGTGTTATATTCACACATGCACCAGTTTTTCACCCTCTTCTCTTCACCCTTTCCCTGTGTTTCTGCTCTCAGACAATCCCCTTTCTATGTCCATATCATTTTTTGTAGTCTAGGTTATGTGCATAATAGAAAATATATGGCAACATCATTTTGATAAGTAAAAAATAGATACTGACCTTTTTATTCTACTATGCTATGGAATAGGAAAAACTGCAAAATAACAGGAAATGTTTAGAATTTTAAAAATTTATACACATCATTTACATTAGTGTTGAAAATTGTTTAGTATTTTTTTATTTTGTGAAAAAAGAATGAGTCATCAAGAAATTATTATGTATGTGTACCATATTTTAATTATCATTCAAAAGTTGATGGGTATTTAGGCTGATTGCAAATTTGTACAAACATTTTGGAAACTAATCTGGTGATATTGCAGAAAACTGGTAATAGTTCTACCTCACGTAATACCACTCCTGGATATATATCCAAAAGATTCTTCATCAAACCATAAGGACATCACATCAACTATCTTCATAGCAGCTTTATTCATAATAGCTACAAACAAAATAACCTAGATCCCCCTCAAAGGAAGAATGGATTTCATAAAAATTGTGCTACATTTACAAAATGGAATACTTAGCTATCAGAAACAAGAAAATCATGCACTTTGCAACCAAATGCATGGAACTAGAAAAGATTATCCTGAGTGAGCTAACCCAGACCCAGGAAGATGCTCATGGTATATATTCACTTATAAACAAATTTTAGTCATATAGTATAGAATAACTAGCCTACAATCCACAGACCCAAAGGAAGGGGAAACTTGCATAAGTATCCTTGAGAAAATTCACCCAGCAGAAGTTCAAAACAGGTGCTAAGATACACAGTCAAACATTAGGTGGAGCTCAGGGAGTCCTATATAAGAGAGAGAGGAGGAACAGAGAGACTGGACTGGTCAAGAACAACACATGAAGATCAACAGAACCAACCAACATAGGCCCCCAAAGACTTATGCAGACTGAAGCACTAAGAAAAAAAGAAGAAGAAGAAGAAGAAGAAGAAGAAGAAGAAGAAGAAGAAGAAAGCTTGGATTAGACCTAGACATCCCCCATACGAATATAGAGCATAAGAAACTTGCTCTTCATACAGATCCCTTGGCCAGTTGTTGGGGAGGTCTGACATGGACTCTGTTGCTTGTTAGTGGGACAGCCCATAGATGGGCTGCTATGTTGGACCTCAGAGCAAGAAGAAGCTCTTAGCCATCATGGGACTGATGAACTGAAGCAGGTGGTTATGGGAGAGCCCCCTCACCAGAGGAGAAATATATAGGGTGAGAGAGCGGAACGGGGTTGGGAGAAAGAAAGGGGCTGTGAATGGGATATAACTTTAATAAATAAATAAATATTGGGGAGAAAAGATACATTATCACATTTTATTTCTCTATAAAGAAAAATAAAGTTATGAAATTTGCAGGCAAATGGCTGGAATTGAAGAAGTTACAATCAGTGAAGTAAACTAGATAGGCAGGTTTTCCTCTATATGTGGATCATAGCATTTATTCCCTGACTTTCGGTGCTCAACTTGGAGTACCTCTAGAAGCAAGGGGAATAGAAGAAGTCATTTGGAGAGGGAAGCCTTAGGGAATGGTGGTTAGGAGAAAGTAGAGAATATAAAAATATCACACTGGGATTGGGAATGTTTACTAGGGAGGAAGACAGGATAAGGGAGATGATTCTGAGGAGGGTTAACAAAAATAAAGGGAATGTTAAAAAGCCCTAAGGGAAATCTACCATCTTGTAGTTTTAAAAAAGAGAGAGAGAGAGTTTGAAGGGAGATACCCTTCATGGCTGGGAAAAGTTGTTCACAGACACTGTAGATTAATAAAAGCCCAATGCCTGGAGTAGGATACTCTTTTTTTTAATGTTTATTACTTCAAATTACATCTCCATCACAGTGCCCTCTTTCCACCCCTCCCAGTCCTACCCTCCCATCCTCTACCCCCTCTCCTTTCTATAATACTCCTCCAGAGTGGAGTGTCCCTAAATTTCAGTTACCTGCCCCAGTTCAGCAGTCATATGAGGGCCAAGCACCACTAAGACAAAGTGTCTCATTGATAGGAAAGAAAAATCTATGTTCCTGTTCCCTTTGGTGCATTGGCTGTCGTATAGTTATCCTGTACTATATGGCTAAAATCCAATTATAAGTGAGTAGATGCCATGTGCATCCTTCTGAGTCTGGGTTAGCTCACTCAGGATGAGCTTCTCTAGTTCCATCCATTTGGCTGCAAATTGCATGATTTCATTGTTTCTGATGGCTGAGTAGTATTCCATTGTGTAGATGTACCACGGGTTTTTTGGTTTTGTTTTTGTTTTTTTATCCATTCCTCAGTTGAGGGACATCTGGGTTGTTTCCAGTTTCTAGCTATTACAAATAAGGCTGCTATGAACATAGAAGAGGAAATTTCCTTGTGGTTTGGTGAGGCATCATTTGCATGTATACCCAGAAGTGGTATGGCTGGGTCTTGAGGAAGAGCTATTCCAAGTTTTCTAAGATAGTGCCAGACTAATTTCCATAGTGGTTGTACAAGATTGCACTCCCATCAGCATTGGAGGAGTGTTCCCCTTTCTCTACAACCTCACCAGCATCCAGCACAGGTTACAACTTCCTGAACAGAACATAAAAAGTTCAGGCTCTAAGACCAATAATCAATAAATGGTACCTCATGAAACTTAAAAGCTTCTTGAAGGTAAAAGACACTGTCATTCGAACAAAATGGCAATCTACAGATTAGGAAAGGATCTTTACCAACCCCACATCTGACAGATAGCTAATACCCATAATTTGCAAAGAACTCAAGGAATTAAACAACAAGAAACCAAATAATCCAATCAAAAAATGGGGAACAGAGCTAAACAGAGAATTCACAAAGGATGACATCCTAATGGCTGAGAGACACTTGAGGAAATGCTCAGCATCCTTAATCATCAGAGAAATGCAACTCAAGACGATTCTGATATTCCATCTCTCACCTGTCAGAATGGCTAAGATCAAAAATTCAAATGACAGCACATGCTGGGATAGTCTTTTATGAACTGTTGATCAAGTAATTCCAGGGGGTCCAAAAACTAATACAGGAACTTGTCATTTCTCTTAGTAGCCTAACAAAATTAAATGATAGAATTATTTTTACTGAAGAAACCACACATCTTATATTCATAATGTAGGCAAAATAAGCTAGAAATATTTAGAAGCTATCTCCTTATTGCTATTCTCAGAGGATACTGTGGAGACTTCTGAAAGAGTAAATGTCCAATTATCTTGTTAAGCTGTAAGTCCACAAGAAAATCTTTCTAGGAACAATGTGTCTACCTTCAATAAGGGCAGTAGTTATATAGGGGTAACCAACTAGTCATTCCTATATTTTATTTCTGCTGCATGGGAATGAATCCATGCTTTCAAGGCCATAAATAATGTTATTTAACTAAATTTATTAATGCCAAACTGCCTTCTAAATATATGTTTATAGACAAACAAACATTATTATAAACCTTGATCAAAGAACCCTCTCTTTCCAGTGAACAATGGAGTATGAAGAAGTCTATGGATGCACAAGGTACTAAAAATAAGTGACAGATAAATTTTCAACTTTAAACAAGGCATTTAGATCATATCCTCTAAGCTTCAGGAAATACTGGTTAAGAGAGAATGAAAGAATGCACGAGAAGAGAGGGAGAAAGTATACAAAATGTCAGATAGTTTATGTAAGACACAGTCAATACATTCATAAAATCACAACATCTGCAGACTCATGCACTCTCTCTGCAGAAGTATGGGTCATTAAAGTCAGGCATCAACAGAGGAGGTACTCTGTAAGTCTATCCCTCACTGGTGAATTATTTGCTATTGATATATTCAAAGAAGATAGAAATCACTGCATTCACTTGTCTTTTATTTCTGTGATAAAAACCATGACCAAAAGCAATTTAAGAAAGAAAAGTTTTATTTCATCATATAGCTTACATGAAGGAGAGTCAGGGCAGGAACTCAATGCAGGAACTGGAAAGGCCATAGAAGAATTCTGCTTACTGGATTGTTCTTCATGCCTTGCTCTGTCTGCTTTTCGTTGAAGAACCCAGAACTACCTGCCCAGGGTTAGCACCACCCCCAGTTGGCAGGACCTTCCTACATCAATCATTAATTAAGAAAATGTCTTACAGACTTGCCTGAAGGGTTTCTGATGAAGATATTTTCTCAACTGATGTTTTTCTTCTCAGATAACTCTAGTTTTTGTTACATTAAAAAAAATCAACCAGGAGAGTTATTTATCAACTGATGACACCAAGAGTGTTTAATGGACACATCCTATCCATTGTTCACATAGATCCATGGTTCTGCATTTTTTAAAGTCCCATTTATCTATTTGAAGGAACAGGTATTGAACACAGGCTTCACATATTGTAGGAAATGCCCTACCACTTAGATACGTTCCCATTTAAGTGTCTTTGTCAAAACCTTGTCCAACTGAAATAAATGGTTTTGCCTCCAGAATATTGCTTTGAATTGTGTATACTTTCTTCTCCCAAGTACCTGCTTGCAACAGGAAAGAATTTTTTTCTTTTGACATACATTGACCTGGAAAACTCAACTAAATAAAAGTGTAATAGATTTCTGATTATCAGCTATAATAATGATGGCTATGACCATATCAACTATAAGAAGAGTTGTAAGAGTAGCCTTTGTAGAATAGCTTAGATACCAAGAAATATGGTCACACACGGCACCTGTTTTATTATACCCCATTGTTAATGATTAACATTGTGCTCTTTATCTTATTTATGTAAAGTCACTTTTCTATTCTTTATAACTGCATCTATTATAAGGAAGTTGGGGTACCTTGGTTTCAAGCATGATCTATAGTGGCATTTGCTTCCATGAATGACAGTGGACTAAGCAGAAACAGCAAGACAACAAACTCATATGAGAGAAGTATTAAGGTGTATAAACTTGGAAGTAAGTGGAAGCATTTCCAGAAATCTTTTTTCTGCAATGTGTTTTTTTTTCTTTTGGATTTGTAAGACATTCAATTGCAGAAACTTATCAAATTTTTAATGAATGAAAGGATAAAAGTGAGTGTCAATTTGAAACAATGAACATAATTAGAATCTGAGGGTTGGGTTAATTGAATTTCCTTGGGCTATTAAAAAGAATCAGAATCCGGGAAATCAGAGGTTCAGTTCAAATTTAACTCATGTTTAGTTCATAAGCCATTTACTGCCTCAAGTCACTTTCTTCCAGAGGCATTTTTTCAAAAGTGAAGGATGAACCAAGGCAGTTTTGAATGTAAAGTATTCAAAATGTATTACATTAAAGTTTATGAACCTCATCTTATTTGTCTACTTGCAAATGGAATCTGCTAGAACAAAATTTATCAGAATGCTGCAAAGGACAGTATGCAGTCCAAGCTCTATGTACTGATGCTGGTCTGTGTAGATCAGCTAGACTTCTTGTAACTTGGTGTTTTGTGTTAGGCTCATGCTCCTGCTTGGCCTGCTGTTTTCTGAACAGAAACAGAGGAGTGGAACTCGGAGAGCAGAGGGTAGGGGATCTAGAGGAGTGGAGTGAGGGGAAACAACCGTATGAGAGAAAAATCAATAATAAAGTATTTAAAAGGCCAGACACTCCCTGTTTTTGAAAATTTTAAGAAAATGCAGCCGGGCGGTGGTGGCGCACGCCTTTAGTCCCAGCACTCGGGAGGCAGAGGCAGGCGGATCTCTGTGAGTTCGAGGCCAGCCTGGTCTACAAAGCGAGTCCAGGGCAGCCAGGGCTGTTACACAGAGAAACCCTGTCTCGAAAAACCAAAAAAAAAAAAAAAGAAAATGCATTAGTTCTTTTATTTCTCTTTTCCATATATGGCATAACAGATGTTAACATTATTTATATTAACAACAGGATTTTCTTTGTGTTCAATTGTTGCTGTCAGACACCTGAGTCACTGCAAATTAAAGCAGCAAAACAAATTATCTAGCAACACAAGAATACACACACAAAATACTGAAATATGACTGAAAGAAAGCCATATGTATTAATTATATGTGTCTTAGTATTATGATATAAAATTCATACTTGGAAATAACTGTTTTTTAAACCCATACTTTGAAAATACATCAGTTTTCAATGATCTTGAATGATTGAAGTTATGGAAAGATAAATTCATAGAAATCTGTGTACTTTTGTTCATAGTTGAAAAACTAATATTGTCTTGATGAAGGTTCAAAAAAATCTACATTCAGTGAAAAATGAATGGCTTTGTCTAAAAATGCTACAATATTCAGCTAATTTTCTCTTGTTGTCTTTCTACTGAGGCACTTAAAAAGATAAAAATAAAGAATTAAAGACTAGACTACAAATCAATAAATTTGGTTGCAAATACCACAAGAAACTATGCATAATTTATCCATAATCCAATGGTCTCCAAAAATAGGATTTAAAGGCCAAAAATTAGGAACAGTACACAAGCACATAGAACAGAGTTTGTTGTTGTGAATATATTTATTCCTTTTAGTGAGACCAAATCCCCGAAAGGGCTGTGGATGTAAACATAAGCTTCAGCAATTTTGTTTTGGGAATGTTGCATCACTGGACTCAACTTGGTTATTGAGAATTTTGGTAAACTAACATTTCATTCCAATTGAAATATGTAATTCCCAAATGGAAGGTAATGTATGCTCCCAACTGTTCTTAATTACATGGCTCTAACTGTAATGAAGATATAGTGAGATCTTCAAAGGCATAGCTTCACTAACGCCCACATGCATGGTAATCCCACTGCTCTAAATTGGGATAAATTCAATTTATGCAAGTTAATGATACATGCAGATTTATAATCTATACACTGAGCTATCTGGACTTTAGCCTCCATTATCCCTGGAGAGCATAGACATGAGAAAACTATTAATAAAATGAAAGTCTGTAAGGATGTATATTTAAGAAAGCTTAACACTTTTTTCTCTGAGTTATTATGTTATAAAATAGAAATAAAGGCCAAAAGGTGGGTTCATTATCAAAATCTCTACAAAAATTAATTAAAATTTAAGAAAGTTTAAAAAAATTTAACCAGAATAAACAAGAAATACATAATCACATATTTCAATCTAATTTAGGGTTGAGTGTGTTATTGTCTTAGGATCTGTGTAAATTTTTAAAATTAATTTATCAACTGGTTAAAGTTGAGTTACTTATTTTAAATTAAAGTCTGTTGTAAAGAACTTTTGAATGACAGAATCATGCAGAGATAAGCCAACCAATTTAAGGCATACAGAATTTTTATTATTTTATTTTGTAACTATGGAATTTATGTACCACCAGTATGCAGTATACTCAAAGAAAGCAGAAGAAGTCATTGGATCCTCTGAAACTGGAGTTATAGACACTTGTGCATCACCATGTGAGTGCTGGGAATTGAGTTCATGACTTATTAAAGAATCTCCAGTGCTTTTAACTGCTGAAGCATATTTCCACTACCACTACCAACCAAAATTAAGAAGTTTAGTTGAGCAAATGTCCTTTTGGTATGTTGGAGCATCTTTTGGGTATATGCTGAGGACTGGCACAACTAACTGGGTCTTGAGATAGAACTTTTCCCAATTTTCTGAGATACTGCCAGATTTATTTCCAAAGTGGTTGTACAATTTTGTACTCCCACCAGAAAAAGTGAAGCGTTCCATCCTCTCCAGTACGTGCTATCAATTGAGTTTTGGTCTTAGTCTTTCTGTAGGATATAAGATGGAAGCTCAGAATTACTTTGATTTGCATTTCCTTGATGACTAAGGACGTTGAAGTATTTCTTTAATTGCTTGTCCACCATTAGAAATTCGTCTGTTGAAAATTCTCTGTTTAGTTCTGTACTCACTTTTTAAATTATATTGTTTGTTGTTGTTTAATAGCTTGAGTTCTTTACATATTTTGGATATTAGTCCTCTGTAGGGGGCTTATAAGGAATGGCAATTGAGGCATCAGAGGCTCCTACTGCTCCTCAAACTATCCTGATACACTGTACACACTTGATCTACAAGGGATTCCTAGCACATTAGTGAAGTCTCAAAATGGATCTGAGGCTAGGGTGATGACTGCTTCCCTCTTCTTTATGGGTATTTCCTGAAGTGACCTTGCCCCCAACACACACACACACACACACACACACACACACACACACACACACACACA
>CAJQZJ010032738.1:2149184-2186133 GCA_907164525.1 Lophiomys imhausi
ACACACACACACACACACACACACACACACACACACACACACACACATTTCCTCATAGTTACATCAAGCTGACTGATTGCTATTGGTGATTGGGGTTAGCATGGGATGATCTGATTGGCCTTTCAAATGTATAAAGGTTTATGCACTGCACAATAAAACTAGATCTGCAACTTGACTCTGATAATAGCCTGGATGGACTGGAGGTTTCCATGGCATCCCCTTTGACTAACAACTCAATTATATGAAACCCATTCCTAGTACTGGAAGCTTCATTTGGGGATGAGATATATAAATTTGGTGCTATATCTCTCCTGAATTTTGGCACTTTCATTTAGATCTTTATTCATCTATATATTTTAGAAAGCTTCTATTGTATTATGTTTCCATATGTACCCTGAAGTAGCTTTAGTTTCAGTTATCACTCACCATATTGCTCTCTCACCTCCACTTTCCTTCTCCTCCTAATTTGATCCTCCTAGTCTACTCTGCTTTCCATTCTTCTGGAACTTAACTATTTTATTTCCCCTTCCTAAGGAAATCCATCACCCCCCAACCCCAGGTTTTTACTCAATACCTAACTTCTGAGACTATATAGATTGTAGCTAGCTTATCAATGACTGAATAGCTAATATTCATATTAAGTGAATACATAGCAAATTTGCCTTTCTGTATCAGTGCTAACTCATTCAGGGTTATTTTTTGTAGCTCCATTCATTTACCTGAGAATTTTATGACTTAAGTTTTAGTAGTTGTACAAGATTACATTGTGAAAATATACCACATTTCCTTTGTTCATTTATCCCTTAATGGACATCTAGATTGTTTCCAATTTCCAGGTATTATTAATACAGAAGCAATGGACATGATTGAAAAGGTATCTCTGCAGTAGCATAAAAAATTCTTAGTTTATATTCTTAAGAGTGGTATAACTTGTATAACATAAGGTAGATTGATTTCCAGCTTCCTGAAGAAACTACACATTGATTTCCATAGTGGTAATATAAGTTTACACTCCCACTGGCATTGGATAAATTTTCCCTTTACTCAGCAGCATGAGTTGTCATTTGTGTTATTCATCCTATCCTAAATATTTAATCCTGTTTAATATACCACACCATCAGGCATATATTGAAATATTACACCATTATCACACACACACACACACACACACACACAATGTGTGTGTGTGCATACAATTTCATGTGTGTGTGTGCATACAATTTCATGCTCTTATGCTTCACTTAGTGAGGTCATAGCCTATGAAGGAGAACCTACTACTGCCACATTCATAAATATGTATAATTCTCAAATTCGTTCTAGGTAAATATCTACATCTACAGATGAGTATAGCTTTCACCACTCGTCAAAGAAGCTTATTTTTGCAGCAGAGAGAGAGACTATTATAGAAATCAACCATTGTTCAAAATGCAGAGAGCAACTGACCTGAGGGTATGCAAATCCAGTTAATGCATCTACAACATATCTCCTCCACCTAAAATTAGGGACCTTTAAAGAAGATAATATAGAAATAGTGTAAGAGGATCAGTACTGTAACTGAAAACCTTAATTAAATTGCATTTTTTAATACCTAAACACCTGTAACTTAACAACACCTAAACAACCCTACCCTAACCTTTTTGAAAGGATATTAAGGCCATAGGTCTTTTTGGGCAACTGCTTAGCCTTCTATATGTAGGTACGCCTCAAACAACAATCAGCAGTCTGGCTCTGGCATTATTATGGCAGCCTCTGCTTCAATACAGATTAGGTTTAGATTTTCTCCTCAGACTCGGGTCCTAGCACTGCCTACGGGCTCCTGCAGCAAGCATGCTTCAATTACTCAGCTTGGTTCCAGCTTCAGTATTCAAGGCTGTCCACAGACACCTCAAGCCACCCTTTGAACTAGTTGAACCCGTCAGGGCAGGTATTGTGCTACAAGTCATAGTCCTTGGTCTTGAGGCCTTGCTTGGCTTCAAGGCATTTCTAGGGCTCACCCTCATGTGACAGGAGTTACCCTCCTGCCTGTTTTTGAGGTCTTTGCTGAGGCCTCAGAGCTCCACTTACCTCCTTGAACCTCGTTCACTTGTTCAGCCATTCTCAGGCCCAAGCACAGAGGTCTTCAGTGCCCTGTTTTTACAGAACTTTCAGCAGGTTCTATCATGCCATTTTTTACCAGCCTTCTTGGGCTGGCTCTTGACCACAGCTCTCTCTGAGGCTTTTTCTGTCAGCACACCCTCCGTAAAAACAGCTGGTGTATGTTTTCACACCTATATCTCTCTCAAGGCTCAGGCATTTCTCATGTGGGCTTCTACTCATGCAAGGTTCTTTCCTGAGGGTGCTGTGTCTCCCTCTGGCTCTGCCCCCACATCCTTAAATAGAGTGTGATCTTTTGAGGTTTCTCATCCTATCACTCTATCTTTGGCAGCTCCCATGTCCTCTCAAGGCTTCTGGGGCTTTGCAGCCACACCCCACAGCTGGGCATTGCAAATCGTCGCTGGCCAACTGAGCTCTGCCCACTTTGGCCTCTATCATAGTTTGACAGCCAAGCAACGAGTTTGTAACAAAACCAAAACAAAAACCCTTTCCAGTCTCCTGGACTTTGAAATGGTCCATATGCTGCCAGGTACCAGGCTGATCTCCCTGCCCCTTTTAAGAGTTCAGAAGCACTACCACATATTCACTAAAGAAATCTAACTCCCATTACACAGTACTACCTTTACTGTATATGGAACTGAGTCTCATTCATAATACGGTTACCCAAACAAGACAAGAATTAACACTGATTGTCATAACAGTGTGGATGGAGAATTTTTTTCAAAAGCCCTACCCATAGAAGAAGAGCTACAAGCAATTATTGGCTGCCAAGAGATAGAGAATCAGGCTTCTCCGGGGATAAGTGCCTTGTCAGGTTATAGAATCTCAGGAAGCAAGCCATGAATACATAACTATGAACAACTCTAAACAAACTCAGCAAGTTTTATTTTTATATACATATACACATGCACAAATGCAAGTGTAAAAATAATAATTAAAAAAAGAAAATACAATGAAGTTAGGAAAGAGTAGTAGGCATGACACAGTAGCAGTTGAACTTTGGAAGTGTGGCTGGAAATGTTAAAAAGAGAGTATTTATGAATGACATTCTCATATATGATAAAATAAATGTAAAAATATAAATTGGGTTTAAACGTAAAATAAAATGCTTTGGAGTAAACAATACAAACATGTCAAATGTCATTCTTATGTTTTTTTTTTATTTCTATGAAGTACTTAAATACTGTGAAGAGTAACATAACTATGCATCCCCCTCCAAAAAGGCTAACATTTTTTCCTCTTGTGACTGGAAGATATTGATTAATGATATTTTATTTATAGAATTAGGACTCATATTAACTATCACATTTTGTCATCATACTAATATCCTAATTTTGGCTAAGCCAGTATTCTACCAGTCTTCCAGATGGTCCTGGTTGAAGGGAGGGGGAAGTAGTAAATTTAATCACTAACCTTTCTCCTTCCCTCTGTTTGACACCAAAGAAAATGATACACATTTTCTCCCATTAGGAACAATTCTTTTGTCTCTGACCCCACCAAACACCTCAGTCTTCCCCAGCAATTGTTGTTGTTACCCTAAAAATAAAATTTTGTAGTATTTTGAAAGATGATGATGGTTGAGTTATTCATAAAACATCATGTTCTTTGTCCTTTTTTTTTTTGTCACTCTGTCTTCCCAAAAGCTGTGTTGAAACACGAGTGTGACAGCAAGATTCCTAACCTTATGTGACCTCAGTTTAATTAGTTGGCTTGAGCCTCACAGTATCATCTGTAAATGAGCCAAATAGAAAATAAATAACAAAGCCATGCTGATAATATAAATTATACAGCATTCAATTTGAATAAAATTTTATTTGACAAATAAAGTTAAAACTATTATATATTCATTTTGTTTATTTAGAAAGCATGAATTTAATAATGAAAATGTGGTGATGATCCACTAGATTTCATAACTTGTTTTGCTAGTACTATCAGAAAATAATGATAGATTGAAAAATGCTATTCTGAAGCCAACAGAAAGGTTTCCATATAACAACGCTGAACTATGAGCTAAATTTGGTAAAAGTTTATATTCCAAATTGGGCAAAATGTACTCTTCTGCAGCCATCTGCAGTCTAATCTGTTCTCTGTGATGGGTAAATGAAAGAAAAAAGTGCTGGAGGGGAAAACTGCCCTTTAATGCTTAATGCTTGCAATTGTGGCCAGACTTCTGTTATTCTAATTTGAAATCCTCATAATTCCCACTCATTTATTTTTCCAACTATTTCTTTGAGGAAAACAAAACAAAAGGCTATGTTTAAGAAAAAGCAGAATAAGAAATATGGTCAAAATCATCTAGCCTGGCACTTAGAAAAATCTGATCAGCACCCACACCAACACTATTTGTCAGTACTTAATGGATATTGAGAAGTATAGCTCCACTCTGGCCTCTCGGAAGGTTTATTGATTCTGTACTGGGACATAGATTTTCAATTAATAGCATCTTTCTCAGTATCCAATTTAGTGATCCATATCAAGGCTTCATCTCTAAGGTCATCTTTAAGTCCTATAAATATGCTAACCTCATTCGACTCCTATAAATATGTCAATCTCAGAAGCATAAAAGGAGATAAGTACAAATAAGTGATGAATCTCTATCCAATGTCTTCCATGGAAGAATGGATCAGCCTACTGGGCAGAGCTTTTCTAATATGAGCCCAGACCCTTCTTCATCTGACTGTTTTCACATTGAACATTTGAAGTATATTCAGAAATTCAAGGATTACTCTTTGTCTTAGTCACTCGTCTGTACCAACTTTGTGTCAGTTAGGGCTATATTGCTGTGAAGAAACACCATAACAATGGCCACCCTTATAAAAGAAAGCATTTATTTTGGGCTTATTTATAGTTTCAAATGTTTAGTCCATTACTATCATGATGGAGAGTAGGGCAACAGTTGGCAGACATAGTGCTAGGGAATCACTGAGAGTTCTACATCTAGATCCACAGGCAACAGGAAAATAGTTTGGGCCTGGTTTGGGCTTTTGAAACCTCAAAACTGTGCCCAGTGGCCCACTTCCTCCAAAAATGCTAGGCTACTCCAACAAAGCCACACCTCATCCTTCTCAATTAATCCTAATGATGACTAAGTATTCAAGTTTGTGAGTCTATTGGGGACATTCATACTCAAACAATCACATTTTTGCAAGGTTTAGTCAGAAATTATTGTTACTATGTGTTTCATTTGTTTTCATTTCCTGAATGAATGACTGGGAAATTTTGTTCAAGAAAGGACTGTAGTCAGGGGGCAATTGCAGTAGAGTAAGCATGCAGATTCAGCTACAGAAGAGACTAACACAAAAGAATGAATTGAGCCCAACATGCCAAACAAGCATTGGCAGTATACTAACACCACCTAATATGCACACACACACACACACACACACACACACACACACATACCTGGCCAGGACTGAAAACTGAGTCAAATTTGAAAAAAAAAGAATCCATCATACTGTGTAACAAGAAAATGTAGCAGCCTTTCTTAACAATAAACCATTGATTTTGCTTGGAATTAGCAAGATGAAGTGGCCAATGATCATTAGACCTTTCCCTGGATAGACAATACAATAGACAGGAGGCCATAGAACCTTGTAAATAAAATATAGTTGAAACAAACAGCATTTGTCTTGAACATATCATCAAGTAGCTGATGAGTATTTTCTGTCTGAAGGGATTTTAGCTAATGATCAAAAGACTGTGAGTTTCACAGTGGACCTATCTGAACAGAATGAGTTATTCAAGTTGACTTTGAAAAGTGATCAACATCAAAACAATTTTCTAGAATTTACATACAATGTAATTATAGTTGCCCACTTAAAATAGGTGAAAATGTGAATAGAGAATAGATAAAGCAAATACATGATGAAAAAATGCCTAATTGAATTTCTTACCTTTTTGATGGATCAGTCCCTGAAACACTTGAAATGGTGCACATGCAAAAAAAAAAAAAAAAGATTCATGATCAAGATGACAAGAAATAAACTTAAGTGACTCATAGATGCTTTGCAAATTCATGAAAAAATACTGTGTGATGGAGTAGGGACATGTGCTTGGACCTTTTATTTTTAACCTATGCACATAGGGTGAAACTTCATCAGAAATGATTCATATATTATCACAACTCACATATCATTTAAAAAGAAAATATTTCAACAGAAAAAGAAGTTCAATAGGAAAGTAAGAAAGATAGGAGGAAAGAAGTATAGATAAAGGCTTAGTTGAATTGAATCAGTAGTTGTTTAACAAAAAAAAAAAATAGAATGAAACAAAAAATGAGAAGACCACAAGTACTGCTGTAACATATATATGTTGACTGAAAATCTCCACCTTAAGCCTGATGCCTTGCTTTAATTTAGAAGAGCCTTTTCTTAAGGCTTGAAAACATCTCTCTATATATCCAAAGTAAGAAAAATGCAAGTCCCATGGTGCTGAACCAAGCTAGGTGGAGATATTAATGTGCTATATTAATTAAACATTCACATGGTTGATTTTGTTAGTTAATATTAATGTATTAATAGGAACTAACAATGTATACTTTATCACCTAGTATCTTCCAGCTCCCTCTGTGAATTACATAGTTCTTTGAATTCTGACCAAAGCCCAGCACAATGCATCTCCCATTACAGTATCATACAGAACAATCTCATTGCCTTAACTTCTGCCTCAGCTTCATGTGCCCTTCATTGTCTGACTTGCACCTAGATACCCAACTCTTAACAACCAGTAATATTTTTGTCTGGCTTAAACTTTGGACTATTCCAGAAAGTCACTTTTGGGAAGTATGCAATCAAAATTAATTCATCCAGACTTTCTCAACTAATCAATACTCATTGGCTTGATTGATCATTATTATAATTTCTGAATAATATTATATTATAAAACATAACAAGTTTATCTGTTGAACATCTTGGGTTCTCCCAGTTCTTTGTGATTTTTAATAAAAATGTTTACTCTCCACAAATAGTTTTTTCTACACACATATTTGCAACTCGTCTAAGTAACTACCTAGTAGTGTGATTAATAACTTGCTGAATAATTATGGGCAAGCCTGTTTCCTACATAGAAGAAGCTATACAGTTTTAAATATTGTGCTAATTACTTTTTATAACTGAGATAAAATTTAAAATTAAATGGCCACACTAACTTGATGGAGGAGAGTGTTTCTTTTTTCTCAATTTTAGAGGGCATGATTCATAATGTTATAGAAAGGGATAGTAGCACAAATGTTCCACCTGTAATGGTAGGAACACATGGTGGTGTCTCTTCACATACTGCAAGGCATAACACAGAGATTGAACACTCAAGGAGATGCAGAAAAAGACCTTCAAAAGGCCACCTGTAGTGGTTAGGTTCATGAGCCAGACAAGCTCAATGCCAAAAGACTCAATAACGTCCCAAGAGAAGTCACCAACTTGGTATTAAGTGACCAAAACATGAGTCCTGGGGGACATTCCAGATTCAAAACACACCACATGTCTCTCAGCAATGAATGAGATTTCCTGTAACTGTGTGACCTCATCAACAGCTGGGAGGCTGAAGCTACTGGGTTTCAGTCCTTTAGGTATACTGGGTTAGCTCTTTACAAAACCTTTAACTCCTTGAGCTGGTGAGATGGCTCATTGAGTTAAGGTCAAGCTGCCAAGTTTGACAACTCAGGCTTAATTGCTAGTTCTCAAAGTGTGGAAGAAAAGGACTAGGTTCCACAGTTTGTCTCATGACTTTCACAGGCATGTCATGTCACACACTCCCTGTCCCCACTAAAATAATTTTAAATGTAATTTAAGTAATTCTTTGATGATATGTTATATTAGATAGTGGTTATATGTTTACTTTTTATGTATATTATTTAAACTTTACTAATTAACAAATTGTATTTATCTATTCTTTAGCAATAACCCCTACTACAATGTTGAACAGGAATGGAAAAGGAGATATTTCTGACTTATACCTGACTCTAGGAAGAATTATCTACTGTTCAAATATTAAGTATGATATTGATTATGAGGAATTTTGTACACTCATTTTTACCAAGTAAAAAGTTATATTTTATATTTGATTTTTTGATAATTTGGCTTTTAGCTTTTAACGTAAGTACATACAGGGTTTGTCATATATAATTTCTGCATATCTTACTATGAAAATACAATTTTTCTCTTTACTCTGTTGTTATCATAGATGAATTAATTTGTGAAAGGTAAAACTCCCTATGTAGGTATTCCTGGAAAGAAACCCTCTAGTACATTCTTTTATTGATATGACATAAGTCTATTCATTCATTCACTTTACATCCCAATAGCTCCCCTTCCCTCTTAAGGGTCCCACTATCCTTCCCTCCAACCCTTATCTCCAGCTCATTCTCCTCAAAAAGGGGAGTGCCCCCACTATTGCACATCAGCGCTTTGACTTACATCAGTACTGAGTGCTTCCTCTTACATTGAGGCCAGGAACTGCAGCCTCGATAGTGGGGGTGACAAAAAAGTAGCCACCAGAGTTCCTGTCAGAGTCAATCTCTGTTCTACTTGCTAGGGGACACACATGACTACCAATCTGCCCATTGATTACATATGTTTAGGACGTAGATCCAGTTCATATATAGTCTTTGATTGTTTCTTCAGTCTCTCTGAGGCCCCATGGGCATAGGTAAATTGACTCTGTTGGTCTTCTTCTTTTTATAATTTATTTTTTATTTCTTCAAGCTACATCTCAATCACAATCCCCTCCCTACTCCCCCCTCCAGTCCCACCCTTCCACCCTCTTCCTCCTCACAACCTCTACCCTTTTTTTTTAATTTTAAGGTATATCTTTTTCCCCCAACAGCTCCCCCTTTCAGTCCAACAAATGGTTCTTTCTCCTATAACAATAAATACAATACAAAACAACAGAAATAAATAGGCCACAATTATGAGAGTTATATGGCTTAGCATACATTCCCAATGTCCAGTCCATATGTATTTGGCACCTGTCTTTAACATTCTACTATCTAACCTTCTCCATGAGTTTAAAGTTCTATATCTAACTCAGCTTTCATACTAACTTGCATCCCAATTTTAAAAACATCTTCTTAGCTCCAGAACACCCTCTTGATTCCCAAACAACTTGATATCGAGATATGTCAGCTCCTGACAGCACCCCCTATTCTACTCCAAGTAGAAGATGAGCATCAAAGAATCTCTGCTGGAAGATGATTGAATTAGTGGCAAGCCTATATCTTGGCAAGAAAAACCTCTTGCTTCAACTGTAGACAGAATGCTGTCCAATCAGGACAAAACTTGGAAGCAGGTAAGTCGACAGCCTAGCTCTGCCAAGACAGGGTAGGCAAGTCCTTCATAATTCCTGCTCTACAATTAATGTCTGTCAGAGAAACGGAGCCAAACAGCTGAAGATTGATGCTGTAATGTAGGGAGAGAAAATGGGAACTGTCCTGACAGCTACTGGTATGTCATTTCTTAGTTTTGGAAGCTGCGGGCCCTGCACTTCCTATGTAATCAGATATATTTATCCCTCTCAGGTCTCTGAAGTGGCTGAAGAATAGACAGCTAGAGTCTCATAGTTAAATTTTGAGTTGTTTAGGAATCAAGAGGGTGTTCTGTTGGTCTTCTTATGGAGCTCGTGTCCCCTGCAGGTCCTTCCATTCTTCCCTGCTCTCTCCCACAAAACACTCTTCACTCTGTCTAATGTTTAGGAGTGAGTCTCAGCATCTATTTGGGTCCTCTGACACATGGAGCTACTTAGAGGACAGTTATGCTATGCTCCTGTCTGTAAGCATAGCATAGTGTCCTTAATAGTGACAAGGGTTGATTCTCTCTCTTGGGGAAGATCTCAGGTTGGGCTATTCATTGGTTGGACATTTCCTCAATCTCTCCTCTATCTTTATTCCTGCACATCTTGTAAACATGGTACATTTTGGTTTGAAGTTTTTGTGGATGAATTGGTGATTCTTTCTCTCCAGTAGAAGTCCTCCGTAATAGAGGGAGGCCTTCTTAGTCTCCATATACCCTGATTCTAGGAGTATCAGCTAGAGTTACCCCATATCCTCCCAGTATCCTATCCTGTTGCCAGTCTCCAGCTTGTCTCAGAGATGCACCCTCCTCGGTTGCTAATCTCTCTCCTAGTCCTCTCACCACCCTTCCCTGCTATCCACCCCTCTGATCCCCACCCTCCTTTCCCTCTTCTCTCCCTCTCCTACCCAATTCCCTCTCTTTGTCTGTTTCTATTGTTTATTCTATTTCCCCTTCTGAGCGAATTTCAGGCACCTTACTTTGGATCCTTCTAGTCACTTAGAAGTGGATATTAGTCACTTATGTGTGAGTATATACCATGTGTGTCTTTTTGGGTCTGGGTTACCTCACTCAGGATGATCTTTTCTAGTTCCATCCATTTGCCTGTGAAACTCATGATTTCCTTGTTTTTAATAGCTGAGTAGTATTCCATTGTGTAAATGTGCCACATTTTCTTTATCCATTTTTCGAATGAGGGACATCTGGGTTGTTTCCAGTTTCTGACAATTATGAATAAAGATTCTATGAACATAGTTGAGCAAATGCCCTTGTGATATGGTGGGAATCTTTGGGGTATATGTCCAGGAGTGGTATAGCTGGGTCTTGAGGAAGAACTATTCCCAATTTTCTGAAAAACTGTCAGATTGATTTCCAAAGTGATTGTACAAGTATGCACTCCCACCAGCAATAGAGGAGTGTCCCCCCCTTTTCCACATCCTCACCAGCATTTGCTGTCCCTTGAGTTTTTTATCTTAGCCATTCTGAAGGGTGTGAGATGGAATCTCAGAGTTGTTTTGACTTGCATTTCCATGATAACTAAGGACATTGAACATTTAAGTATTTCTGCACCATCTGAGATTCTCTTGTTGAAAATTCTTGATTTAGCTTTGTAGCCCCTTTTGTAATTGGATTATTTGGTTTGTCTGTATTTACTTTCTTGAGTGCTCTACATATTTTGGATATTAGTCCGGTATTATATATAGGGTTGGTGAAGATGTTTCCCCCTCTTGTAGGCTGCTGTGTTGTTCTATTGACAGTATCCATTGCCTTAAAGAAGCTTTTCAGTCTTATGAGGTCTCATTTATTAAATGTTGATCATAGAATCTGAGCTTTGGGGTTCTGTTTAGGAAGTCGTCTCCTGTGCTAATAAGTTCATGGCTATTTCCCACTTTCTTTTCTAATAGATTTAGTGTATCTGGTTTTATGTTGAGGTCTTTGATCCTCTTGGACTTAAGTTTTGTGCAGGGCGATAAATAATTAGATAATTAAGTAGACCAGTACCATTTGTTGAAGATGCTTTCTTTTTACCATTGTATGGTTTGCATTTCTTTGTCAAAAATCAAGTGTTCGTAGGTGTGTAGGTTTATTTCTGGTTCTTTGTTTCAGTTCTATTTATCAACCAGTCTGTTTCTACCAAGTACCCAGTACCATGGATTACGTTGATGGATTTTCATATATTGAGCCAACCTTACATCCCTGAGATGAAATCTACTTGATCATGGAAGATGATATTTTTGATGTGTTCTTGGATTCAGTTTGCAAGTATTTTATTGAGTATTTTTGTGTCAGTGTTCATAAGGGAAATTAGTCTGAAATTCTCCTTCATTGTTGAGTCTTTGTGTGGCCTAAGTATCAGGATGACTGTGGCTTCATAGAATGAGTTTGACAGTGTACTTTCTATTTCTATTTTGTGGAATATTTTGAAGAATGTTGGAGTTAGCTCTAGTTTGAAAGTCTAGCAGAATTCTGCACTGAAATCATCTTGCCCTGGGCATGTTTTGCTTGGGAGACTTTTAATGACCTCTTCTATTTCCTTAGGGGCTATAGGACTATTTAACTTGTTTATCTTATCTTGATTTAACTTTGATAAGTTGTGTCTATCAAGAAAATCGACAGGATGATGCTTACAATTCATTTACTAGCAAAATAACTAGTGATTCCCAAGGCTTACATTCAATTTGATAATACAACTTAATTTTCCTTTAAACATCCAAAACCAGTAAAATATGGGCAACTAAAGTTATGTTTTTGTCATGTAAAATAATTCAAATAACATGTACTAAATGTGTTATTTTGATGGACATCAAAAAGTTGGTTGATTTGTCAATGCAGAGATATTTCATAATAGGAGAAGAGAGATGAGAGACAGTACTCAGAGTCAGTCTTTTTACTAGGAATACTCTAATTTTCTAATTGTTAGTGTGTATTTTGTAGCCTCTATGCAGAGATAAGCTTTAATATTTGTAGTATCTGCTCCTTACAGTGATGCTGTTAGATAAAATATTGTCTTGTCTTGTACTCTAATATTTTGTAATCCAGAACATTGAAATTTATAGAATTAATTTCCTAGAAGTTAGGTAAAAATGAAAAGATGATCTGCTCCTTGCATTCCATATATACTGTTTTAATTATATTCATCATTTGAGAAGCTATTAAACATTTATTATGCAACTTCTCCCTGCATCTTGTTTACATTAGTTATATATATATATATATATATATATATATATATATAGAAAGAAGTGCTAATAAGTTTCTAAACATAAATTCTTCAAGTACATGCACACATCAAAATATTCCTCCTTTGTTTGAGAAGATCTTAAATTTTTCATGAACTCTAAATTAACTGTGGTCATAAAAAGCAATATATCAGTTAGATTATAATAAAATATTGGCTCTTTACTTCCTAGTTTATATCATAGGTGGCATTTAACACATACAGACATTATTAGCATTTCCATCTGCTCTACAGCTCACATTATAACATCTGATTTTATTTTCATTATTTTCTCCAAGTTTTACATATCATCTGGTATTTTTATATAAATTAAGATCTCCTTGAGGACGGAGGATACTGGGATATTTCTCTAATACATGACACAGCTCAATTGGTATATTTTTAAAGTGTTTTATCCCACAAGTAATAAAAGGACTTAATTTTCACCTTTCTTCTTAGTAAACATTTAATTTTATCATTATTCATCAGAATTAATATATATATAAACTAATATTAATTCTGTGAATGTATACTTTCTTTCAATCAAAAATTGCATTCTTGTATTCTACATTGGTTTTCTGGAGAAGTATATAATTTATATATAAATAATCTATTAAGTACAAACTGCCTGTGGAAAAGACAAAAATAAAGTATAGTTCTTGACCTCTGATTCATGTTCATGTATTATAAAATGACATTTGTCAAAAGTTTGATGCTGAAACAGTTACCATTAGTAATAAAGACTTTAAAAAGAAATGATAACATTCTATAATTCTATAAAAAGAAAGTAATTTTATACTACTTTATATTCATGAATTTAATTTCATGGTTAACAAAAAGTTCAAAACTGTCAATGAAGAAATATCTTCAACCTAATTAATGTCAACTTTTGGAAATGTGCAAGCTAGTCTGTGAAAACTGATATTTCCAATTTAAAATAACAAAATTTTAAATCCTTGCTAGATTTATGAGACAATTCTTTTACTTATATTTTTCATGAAATGCTTCTCCTTAAAAGATATGAATCCATTTTGAGTCTGCTCCACTGTTGCTTAGGTAGATGTGTACATTATTGTATTGCTTATGAGGACTCACTCTGTCCATATTCCCTGTTCTAAGAAATGTAATAAATCACTGGAAGTTGGTTGGGTCTGGTGATGATTTATGTAATGTAGTCTCAGAAAAGATCATGCTTTTGATCTTAGGGTTACAATACCCATACAGATGTTCAGTTCAAAACAATTTTTTAATTTCAAATTCTTCCTTAGAATACAATAGAATTTTATGCATATGATCAGTGTATCACCTTAAAAAGTAAGGTAATTTATAGATGTATTAAAATTTTTTTAAACTGTGTTGATCAAATGCCACTTCCAGGCTACTAGAAATATCTCCATATATTTTCTTAACCATTGTGGTGTCTAATATTTCTACTTTCTGTTGGCTTTTCTACTTGGACTACATTTATATTGTATATAAATGTATCTTAGAAAAACTGTGCCCTGATATATCTGGAATATAGGAATAACTAATTGTCTCTTGAAGTTCAATTTCACTAAATTAAAAACTCATACATTCAGCTAGGAAATACATTTATCTCTAATGCTTAGTAAAGGAACATCCTAAGAATATGTCTCCTGAATGGACAGAACAGCAAGAGAAGGAAGAGGAATGGAAAATATTACATGTTATTGTTAGCAAACATAAATTATTTAGCAACCAGGATATTGTTTGGTTTATGTACATGTATAAAAGACAGGGACTCCTACCTCTACATAAAAGGCTTTATATTTGTATGTCACAGATTAATTATATGGTTTTCCCATATAAAGTAGTAATTGATAAATCTAAACATGGAGTGCAGCTAAACTTGTTTGCCTTGAACGTAAAATTGTTTATCTTTTTGTGTAATTCATATACAATTTTAACATGCAGCTAGAATTCTTAAAAATGTTTTACAGGGAAAGTACATCATACATTATGTAATAAAAGGCTTAAGAATAATTTCTTTGTTCACGTTTGTTTAAAACTAAGAATCTGAATTGATATATTCCCAGATATTTAAAATGTTCTGAGGAATAAATAGTTGGAGATGAATTCAAAATCATCACATATGCACACTAGTTTCTTGTTACTAAAGGAAGCATACTGGAGTCTGAGATCAGCTCACACATTTAATTTTAAGATTATAAGATAATATTGCCAAGGATTTAACTTTTATGTGAGAAAGACAAAATAACAAGATACCCTTAAATTATTTCTTTTTACTCATTTTTGTTAATGTTCTAAACATTTTATTTTTTTTAATTTTGATCTATCATGAAGAATTTGTGCTCTTTGAATGTAATTTGATCAGCTTGATCATTTGAGAATCAATTATTTGCTATAACCCTGTATATTTTTGTAAGAACACTCCCATTACTATACAGAACTTCCAATGCCTCTTAATTTTTGTTCTTTACTATGTCTACAAACAATCTCACCTGTTTTTATCTACCTTGGGTTAGTTTATGTATTTATACAATGCTTTTCTAGATGACATAGTATAGTTTAATTTCCTGTTTGGATTTTTTTTGCTAAATTTTGCTATTTCATATTTAACTGACCAAGAGTAAAGTATATGTCTATGTTTTAATGGAAATATATAATCATACATGAAATTAAATGTAATAGTACTTGATCTTCATTTATTATTTTGTTTTTGAGATTATAATTTTAAAATTTCTCCTTTATCTTTCTTCCCTTTGAATTCTTAATTGTTATTGGATGCAGATATGTATATGCATATATGTATATATTCATAAATATAACCTGTTCATTCTGTATTATGCTACTTCTGTGTACGTTTTCAGAACTGATCATTTGTTCATAGATAACCAGTTGGTGTGATATTCCCTGTGGAAAACTATTACTTCCCTCAGCATTAATTAGTTGCTTGTAATTCCTTATGTAGTGTTATGGCCTTGTGAGCTTTTCCCTGTAAACTTTGGCACACTTATTTTTATCACTCCTCGTCAGCTTATATTTATGTAACTATGTTAGTGAGACTTTCTGTAGATGAGAATTTTTTAGTTTATTACTAACTGGTACACACAAAGTATACCAGGCAGCTAAGGATGATGAAAGTGGGAGAAACAGTTTTCCCTATGGAACAACCTCTCAGTAAGTTACCTACTAACAGGCATTCAGCCATGAAATTATATACATACAAATAGTTTTATATGGACTGAAGAAGATGCTATTTATGGATTTAGTAATATAATCATACATGTTATGCGTGTGTATCTGTGTGTGTATGTGTGTGTGTAAAACAACAATTAAAGAAAAATGGCCATGAATTTTTAAGAGAGCAAGATATACATGTGAAGAATTGGAGGGACGAAAGGAGTAAAATGATGAATTATATATTAATTTCAAGATGAAATATAAAATTATAAAACAAACCCAAAAAAGACATAGAAATGGGGCACTATATGAAATTTCAAGTTATACTTATGTGTGTTTTGTACCACTTAAATCAGGCTAAACATTTCTTTCTTCCCATATATTTGTCATTTGTTTGTGAAGAAAATGTTAAAATATTCTTTTTTCTGTCTTTTGGAAATACACAGTGCACTATTATTATCTATTGTCATCGGGATTTGCAATTGGATATGTGTACTTCTCGTTTTTACTCACGTGGAAGTTTGTACTTATTGCTTAGCCTCTAACTTTTCGTCTTCAATCACTATTCCTAGCTGCTTCTGATTATCACTACTATCAACTTCTATAAGATTCACTGTTGAGAGTCTCCGTAGGAATCAGAATATGCTGTGGACTTTTTTTTCTGCATATGTCTTGTTTCTCTTAATACAGTAATCTGTCCATTTGTTATAAGTAATGACTTTAATTTGTTTTTGTATGTTAAATAATAATGTATAGTCTATGGGAGTCAGAGTCCTATAAAGTATTCAGAAGTGAATAGATATTTAGGATCTTTAAAATGTTTACCTTTTGAATAGTCCTAGCATCAGCTTAGATGTGCAGGTGTCGCTTCCATGCACTCCTCTTGCTTGCCAATATATCCACCCAGGGAAAACTGGGTGAAATTTAATATTTTTGCGATTTTTGAGGAATCTCCATACTGATTTTCAAAATGACTATGCTAGTCTACATTCTACCAGCACTGTAGAAGGAATGTTTTCTCTACTTCCTTGTCATCACTGGTTATATTTAATTATTTTATTTTCTGGGCTGAGGTTATGTCTTGTTATGGTTCTGAAGGGTGTTTTTCTTATGACTACTATTTTTCAAATACCAATTAGTCTTTTTTTTTCTCTTTAAAACTTTTTATTTTAGGATAATGGGGATTACCCACTGCCCATGGCTTGTCCTCAGTGGAAGAATTTCAAGTTCAGTTTTTGGAATTCATTGGTATATTAGTACAGTGTCAATATAGTAACATATATGATGAATACATGATGGATAGTGTCATGGCACTTCTAATGGATTGTCTAATTCACAAGTCAGAGCATTTCCACATACAAGCACCCTGGCAGGTTGATATTCCTTTCAGTTAGAGAAGAGAAAGATTGCCATCAAAGGAGGAGACAAGCAATAATAATGTGAATTCTTTCTTCTTTTAAGTATTTGTGAGACAATATCTTCCTGTGTATTTCTGACTGGCCTGGAATTCAGTATCCAGACCACACTCACCTCAAACTCAGAGACATCTGTCTGCCTCTATGTGTTGAGTCCCTCTCCATCCCCATCCACTTCCTTTTTTTAAAAGTTTAAGGTATATCTTTTACCCCCCAACAGCTCTCCCTGCCAGTCCAACAAATGACTCTTTCTCTTAAAACAATAAATATAATACAAAACAACAGAAATAAATAGTCCACAATTATAAGAGTTATAGGGCTTAGCATACATTTCCAATGTCCAGTCCATATGTATTAGGCACCTGACTTTAACATTCTACTATTTAAATATATCCATGTGTTTAAAGTTCTATATCCAACTCAGCTTCCATCCTAACTTGCATCACAATTTTAAAAACCTCTTCTTAGATCCAGAACACCCTCTTAATTCCTAAACATCTCAAAATTTAACTATGAGACTCTAGCTCTCTAGTCTTCAACTACTTGAGAGGGATATCTACCAGAGACCTGAGAGGGATAAATATATCTGATTATACAGGAAGTGCAGGGCCTGCAGCTTCCAAAACTGAGAAATGACATACCAGTGGCTTCCTGGACAGTTCCCAATTTATCTCCATACATTACAGCATCAATCTTCAGCCATTTGGCCCTGTTTCTCTGACAAACATTAATTGTAGAGCAGGAATTATGCAGGACTTGCCAACCCTGTCTTGGCAGAGCTAGGTTGTCAACTTATCAAGTTTTGTCCTGATTGGACAGCATTCTGTCTACAGTTGAAACAAGGAATTTTTCTTGCTAAGGGATAGGATTGCCACTAATTCAACCATCTCCAATTGGAGATTCTTTGATGCTCATCTTCTGCTTGGAGTAGAATAGGGGGTGCTGTCAGGAGCTGACATGTCCCAATATCCAAAAAAAAAAAAAAGTTTTTTCTTAAGTTAAGAAAAAAACATCTTTGAATGCCATATTCTGCAGATCTCTTGAGATTTTTGAAGACCACCTATCTATCTCTTATATTTGGATAAGCAAATGTTATCTTGTAGCAACTAGATTTCTGATTAGCTTAGAAAATAACTGTGATAGACTGTCCTAGTACCTAACAAAATGACATGCTTGAATGACTATTAGTTTGCATTTCTTAATTATGGTAAACAGTTCATGACAGTTGGTAGCAAAAAGCCAAAACTTCATATTTCATTTTTAAGAATTACTTAGGTGCAATACCTTAAAAAGAGTTAACCTTAATTTGTATCAATGTACAAAGATCAATACCAATATGGCCAAATGTAATCTTAATTTTGCATCAATATACAAAGATCAATACCAATTTAGTCAAATATAATCTTAATTTTGTATCAATATACAAAGGTATAAGGGCATATTCAATAATCAGTCCTTTTTCTTTATCATTCCTATACTATGTCTATATCCCATTTTTTTCTCAAGTCTGTTTACTCCTACGTAGGAGAGAAAGAAGGATACAGAAAATAAAAAGAGAGAAGTCCCGGGGTCTAACCTCCAAAACCTATGTAATAAGACCATTTAACAGTTTGTAGTCTCTCCCACTAAATAACAAGAAGTATCTATATCCCATCAAATGACCAAAGCGGGGCAAAACACCCATCCCACCTTCTGGAGATGGGACACCTCTCTCTTAAAATGACTTGCTGCTGATTTGGGACATAGTAAACCTGCTTGGGGTCCAAATAAGAATGCAAAAATGGTTAAGAATGTTAATAGAATCATTTGATGTTCAATCCTTTTGTGCTCAGCTATTTAAATGTCCTAAGAAGTTTATAGACAGAGCTGAACATCAGGGCTTTACTGAAGTTCTGCCTGGAACAGTCTGTGGAGCTTAACAGTCTTAGCAATTTTGAGTTGTGGTTGTAGACTTTTGAGGAAACAGCTATTGAGGAAGTCTGCAAAGCTGGATCATCTGCTATTTGTCTTCTTTGGTGTCTGATCTGTTTTTTCCTGAGGTTTCAGCTGTACAGTTGTGCTTGGATTCCTTAGATAGATGCTTTAATCTCCTGGAAAGATAAGAACAGAGCCCTGCCCTAATCCTAACTCTGGGACACTACTTTTTTTGGAGGGGGGTCAGGTAACATTTTTCCTGGAGCAAATTTGGGTTTTTGACCATATAAAAAGTATTATCGTTCAATAGAGATTTAAAAAGAAATATTTTGATATTTTGGAACTAATAAAAACCTTACATAATGCTCTGGTGTTTAGGCCCATTTCCACTAGAGAAACTGGAGATATTGCTATTGTACTATTAGAGTTCTTTAAGTACACTTGTGATTAACTCTTTGTAAGATGTATACTTTGCAAATATGCTCTCTCAATTTTGGAGTGTATGCTCTCTATTGATTTTCTTTGCTAAGCAGAAGGATTTCAACCCCATGAAACTCCCTTGATACAGTTTTTCATTTATGGTTGGTACATTGGAATTTCTTGTAAACATCTTTTCTGTACAGTTTTTTTGTAGCTTCATAGTTTAAGTTGCTATATTTAATTGTCTAATCATATTACATTAAATAAGGAGAAATATTGATAATTTCATACATTTATATGCATGCTCAACTTCATCTTCAACATTTGTTGAAAAGACTGATCACACACATACATATATGTATATATATATATATATATATATATATATAGAGAGAGAGAGAGAGAGAGAGAGGTATTATGTGTGATAAAATGTTGTTTATTTAGAGTGATGTCAAAATGCTTATTCAGTGTGGTTAGAGTTTGTCCTGAATCCTTCCTGTATTACTTACTTTTTTCACTGTTTTGATAAAATACTCAACAAACACAACTTCAAGAGAGAGTGGTTTGCTTCAGCTCAAAGTTTTACAGTGTAGTTCATTATGTCTATGAAGGAATGGCTTCAGGAGCATGAGACAGCTGTAATCAAGGAGCCAAGAAGGTAAATACTGGTCATTTTCTCTTCCTTATTCAGTAATAGAAGGAGCTCCCATATGTAAGGTTGGTCTTCCCTCCTCTGTTAAGCCTATTTGGAAACATCTTCATAGATATTTATCTTCAGAGATGAACACAAAGTTCATCTCGTAGGTTATTCTAATGTCAGTGAAGTTGAGAATGAAGGTTAAGAATCACATTTTGCTTATGAGGAAAAATTGTCACACATTATAAAAGCCCAGGCTGAATTTCAGATTGAAAATGTCTTTCTTTGACAACAGAGTAGTCAAGAAGAGAGTTTAAAAGGCACTTCTTACCACTGTAGCAAATGCAAAAGTGGAGTCATCTTATTAAGGGGGTGTTGTCTAGGATTGTGATTTTCTAGGGTAAAGTCCATGATAGACAAATGAGCCAATTTTTACTATAGATTTATAAATGGGATACTAACACATAGGCCTTGGGCAGACTTTATTATCCCAGATATATCAGGGATTGTGAGTGTACTTGTCTGTCTTTTTCGTTTTTTACCTTGTAGATTCTTGAAAAAGATCTCTTACATCTTACTAATGCCAAACAGGAAAATATTAAGAGAATATAATAAATACAAAGTTTTTAAGAAACTTTGTTAAATATGTATATTTCATACGATTGTTAAAGAGAATGTGATATAAAATTTCATACTCTTGTGTAATAATTTTACTTTAGTCATCTCAGATAGCTGTTAAAAAGTATGGAAAATATTTTATTTGGCAATGTGCTGAAATTGAAATAAAATTTAAATACAACTATTTACTCAATGAGAAGCTTATGTTAGAACATCCACAGAAAGTAGCCTATGCTGCTATATCAGGAAGAGGCATTTTATTCTTTTACTAGTGGAATAATCTGTACAAATGGTCTTAAAATACATTGTGGTAAACTTCCTCATTCTAAAATGCTGATTTCCTGTACCATATATATGACCACATACTACCTAAAATCCTAAGCGGTAACACAGTGACTGAATTTGATCTGAAATACAGCCCTAGGATCAGATGCACTGTGACTTTCAGAGAGCTACAGCTTGAAATTTGAGGCCAAGACACATGAGATCCCTGAATTACCTGCTGTAATATCATAGGATTCATCACTTAATCACCCTCAATAAAAGTCAGGCTGAAATTTATAAAATATGGCTTCCCCCTCACCCCTCCCAAAAGTGATTCCCTTTCCACTCAGAATTGCTCATGAAATAGCAGCCTTTTCAATTTTTCCTTGCTTTACATCACCACAAGAAATAATGTGACAAGGTGAATTATACTAGACACTAAAATAATTTTGTGTTATTCATCTAAAAATAGAACTGTTTAATCATAAAGGATGAATGAACTCTAATTATTTCATATAACACCATAGAGCTCAGCTACTTATAAATGTAGGACCATGACTCTCTATAAAATAGAATATTATATAAAGGTTTCAAAAGTTTCAATAAAATAGAATTGAAGAATACATAATTAAGGAATCATCTTTTTTGTATATAGACATATTAGACAGTATATGAAATACATAGTTAGAAATTATAAATACCTACTAGTAGACATTACTTATATGTTAGTTGGGAAAAGAGGTTTTGATGCCCACCATGTAACAAAATCAATGCAGTGTCTATTAACATCAGACAGATCATGAAAAAATGAGAATAATGGTACTTATACTTTTAAATTTAATAACAACCATATTTTCATACCCTGGCTAGCAAAAATGTTATACTCAAACATTTATAGAAAACATATGTCTGTCCAAATTATTTTTCAATCAATGATTACCAGGTACCAGAAACTGTTTTTTTTTTCAAATAAATAATGTTTGCCCAAAAAAATAAACATAATTTTATTTTGTCTTAAACAATATGCAGAAAATTCTCTATCTCTCACTGCACTATTTATTTTGAAAGGCATATACATACTCAAATAAGCCTCTCCAATTCCATAGTGATGCTTTTGCTCAGAATACTATTTTCTATTAATTCTATGCTCTATAAGTAGTGAATGTACTATCTGAACACACTTTATCTCGAGGTTCACCAAACAGTTGGGCAATTATCATATGTACAATATTTTTGTACTTTGACTAAAGAATGTTAGTATTGATAACATCACAATTTTTATATTTTTATAAAACCATTGCTGTCAGCTTGTAATTGAGCTTGCTCTTTCAGGTATATTTTCAGTCTGTGAATTCAGCAGCCTTTGTTGACTTTTTGAGTCAATTTCATCTTTGCTGGAGTTTCTCCATCATTCTAAACGGAAGCATAGAAACCTCATGCTAGGAAAACTGACTTATTTCTCTTACCTTAATAGTCGTTATTCTCTTTCTGTCTCTCTGTCTTTTTCCTCTCTCTCTCTCTCATATGTGTATGTGTGTGTTGTGTAACATAATTTTAAAGTGAAAGCTGCAAAGTTTTCTCCAACAAAAAAAGGTAGATCCAACAAAATACTACCAACAAGAAGACTTGAAAATGTCCACTAAAGCAAATAAGTGTCTTTTGTCATAGCACATCTGAAATTTATCATTTGGTTTAAATGATTTCATCTTCCAAAAACTGTTACATAGATATCCCTCCATAGTGAACATATTAGCATTGATGGATATAGGTGTACATTAACCCTTTGTAAGCTACTTTTATTTGACAGATCATTGGTAGATGGTAAAATGAGCAAATTATTTTTTAGGTATCAGAAAGATTTTGCAAGTTTGAGATAAAAGAACATGTTCTTTTACTTAAAAGAAAAATGAGATTCTAAAGTAAGTGTCTTATAGGAGACATAATTGAAAAATTCTACATATTGTTAAACATATAAAATTATTTGTTTTCTAAGTAATATGTTTTCATTCATGTGCTAATATATGCATACATACATAAGTGACTATTCTTAGAATCTTTTTAAAAACATGTAAACATGCATTCAAGCAACATCATATTAACTGGACAGATAGTATTTAGGAATATATATGTATATAAATACCTGTATAAACACATATACATGTAACAACAATTAATTTAAACAAGAGGATATGAAGTTGAGCAAATGCATAAGAGGTATATGAAATGGTTCTGGATGAAATAAATGGAAGATGAAAATTATGTAATTATATTATAGTCTCAAAAAATAAAAGTATAAAGGAATCCTTGTAAATGAATAAGATTCGTGTTAACATTATTCGAGGGGAGACACATTTATTAATTCTTCTTTCAGGTAGATAACATACTGGTAGTGTATACTAATTGTCGTGTGTGTGTGTGTGTGTGTTTGCTAGCACACACATACTGGATGCCCATATGTAGGTCAGAAGAAAGGTCTAGAGAGTTGGTTGTCTTCGACCATGTGGCAAGATTAGGGGATGGAATGCAGACTCTCAGGCCTGCAGGCATGTGCCTATACCTACTGAGCCCATGGCACTATCCCTTTATCAGCTTTCTAAACCATTAGTGTACAAGTTTAGATAACAACAGCCGGAATGTAAGAAAATACTCAATAAAAAATAAACTAGTATATTGAATTAATGCAAATAAATAAAATGTTCTCTAATAGTTTCAATGATTTTTAGTTAAGATTTGATAGCATATGCTAATTTGTGCGGCTTTTTTTTTTCTTTTTGGCTATACCACATTTCATTTATACTTACTCTTGAGATTGTCACTTGATGAGTTTCATAAATTTAAGAATACGTTTACTTCTAAGTATTTTGCTTGAGATTATGAGATTAATTCTGGATTTGAGTACAAAATATTTGGACTCACTGGATACCTATACATTATTAGATTCAAAATGCAAACCTGCTAACTACTGATATATCACAGAGAAAAAATATTTCCTCGATCAAAAAAGATAGTTCTATACCTTTAGTTAAAATGATATGGGCTAGCTTCTGTGAAACTTATGCTCCCTCTATAAGAACACTAACTAGTAAGAGAATTTGATCTTGGATGACCTTAGAAAAAGTTCTCAAGCTCTAGTAGCTACATTTGTTTAATACGTGAGCTTCTGTGGTGGCAATTTTTCCACTTATAATACGGTCTATCAATTCACCACTTTTTATTGAAAGACTGAATCATAGATGGATAAATTTCATCCTGCAACTTGCTAGAGATGACAGAAAAGTACCACATTAACATACCCCAGCCTTTGATCCATACAAGTAGGGCTAAATTAGTTTAGAGAAAGAATTGTACTTCTAAAACCCTGAAATGCAAACTGGTCTCTGTAGGCCTAAAGCCTACATGGCTCGTGGTATTACACTAGACCTGTACTTTAAATGTTAAATGACTTTGCATAACTTCCTTAACAAATCTAAAACACAAAACAAAAATTTCATCTTTTAAACTCAAATAAAAATATACAACAATATGTATTCAATGCCTTGTCTATATCTGAACAAAGGAAGCACTCATATAGATTGCTATTACAATTAAAAGAGATAACAAAGACAATAAGAAAAATCAAAATTATTATAACAATTCCATTTCCCATTTCTTTTACACATATACAATTTCAATTGACAGTCATTTTTGTGCCAGTTTTGCTTTCAGTCACATATGACTTGACATACAATGATTACCAAGCAAAGAAACTCCAAACCTAGTGGGTATAATAATGATAATAATTTTAATTCTTCTACTGACAATGTGCAACTGTGTTCTTTATGTGCATCTGTTTTTTTACGCTAAGCCATATAACCCTCATAACTGTGGCCTAATTACCTCTGTTGTTTTGTATTGTATTTATTATTATAAGAGAAAGAGCCATTTGTTGGACTGAAAGGGGGAGCTGTTGGGGCAAATAAGATATACCTTAAACTTAAAAAAAAAAATAGGAAAGTGGATGGGGGGTTGAGTGTGGGAGGGTGGGACTGGACGGGGAGTAGGAAGGGTATTGCGATTGAGATGTAACTTGATTAAATAAAAAATAAAGTAAAAAAAAAAAATAAAGCCAGCAAGTTTTTAAAACAAAAGCAGTCTCTGTGTGTTTGTGTATGTGTGTGTATGTGTAATTTGCAAGATGCAGCAGGAAATTACCCTGCAGAATCTCATGTTAAAAGTCCTATAATTAACAGGTCACCTGCTCAAGGCCATACATACCAGTTCCCAGAACCTCAGGCCTACAACTCCAGAGAAATCCCCTGCTTAACTAGAAGCAATGCCGGTACTGAGAACCCCAGGTAAACCCCTGCTGGCATTCTGCCAACACTTCCTTAAAGTCTTGCCAACCTTGCCTCAATAATTTCCCTTCTTCTTGTCACCATACACCAGCCCAGAACTCCAGTAGAAGCTCCCTGCTTTATTAGGGGTCACACTGGTTTCCAAAAGCCCAGAGTTCACATAGGCTTCCAGAACCCTAGGAAAGATATCCTACTGTATTTGAGGTATTGAAATCTAGAATCTAACGCCACTCAGGCCAGAGAGGGAACAGAAACCAGATGCAGAAAATACCCCCCAACAAAAACAAACTCATAAATCAGTACCTAAACCTATAATTACCCCAAAACCAGATAACAACCTAAAAATATAATAGTCAACAGTCAGGTTAGTATGTCACACAACCAGAGCCCAGCTATCCTACTACAGCAAGCCCTGAATATTTCAACACAGCTGAACCACAAGAAAACAATCTTAAATCTAATTTTATGAAGATGATAAAGGTAATCTTAAAGAGGAAATGAGTAAAAGTAATTTCCTTAAAGAAATTCAAGAAAACACAAACAATTGGAGAAATAAATAAATCCCATAAAGAAAGCTAACAAACCCAAGGGGAAAAACTGCAAGAAATGATTAAAATCTTTCAATACCTGAAAATGGAAATAAAAGCAATGAACAAAACACAAACTAAGGGAATTCTGGAGATGGAAATTCTAGGAAAATCTAGCAGGAAGTACAGACCCAAGCACCACCAACAGAATACAGGAGATAAAAGAGAAAATCATAAAATGTACAATATAAAAAACTGATACATTAACCAAAGAAAATTTTGAATGTAAAACGTTCCTAATGCAAAATATCCAGGAATTTGAAGACACTCTGAAAAAATCCAAACATAAGAATAATAGGATTAGAAGATGAATCCCAGCTCAAAGACCAGAAATTATTTTTAAAAAATAGAGGAAAAATTTTTCTAACCTATATAGAAAGACATGTCTATAAAGGTACAAGAAGCTTACAGAACACCAAATAATTTGGACCAGAAAATAAAGTCACCATACTACTTAACAATCAAAATACTAAACATACAGAACAACAAAAAAATATTAAAAGCTCCAATGGAAAAAGCCCAAGTAACACATAAATGCAGACCTAGCAGAATTGCACTGAACTTTTCAACAGAGGAACTAAAAGTGCTAAAGGCCTGTATAGAGGTTTTGGAGACTCAAAGAGGACACAGAAGCCAGCAAATATTACAATACACAGCAAAAATCTCTATCACCATAGATGTAGAAAACAAGACATTCCATGATAAAGTCAATTTTAAAGAATATCTATCCACAAAATAGAGACAGAAATAGAAACATTGCCAAACTATTTTGTGAACTGACAGTCACTGTGTTATACAAACCCCACAAATATTTAATAAAGAGCAAGAATTATAGACCAATTTTTCTCATGAAGTTAGATGCAAAAACACTCAATAAAATACTTGCAAACTGAATACAAGAACACATCAAGAAGATTAACCATCATGATCAATTAGTATTCATCCCAGAAGTGCGTGTAATATACCATATACACAAACAGGAAGAAAAACAAAGCAAAATGTGATTATCCCTTAGATACTGAAAAGACTAGATGCTAAATCCATCACCCTTTCATGATGAAATTCTAGAGAGATCAGTGATACAAGTGACATAACTAGATATAATTAAGGAAATTTTCAGCAGGCGAGTACTCAATATCAAATTAAATGGAGAGAAACTCAAATCGGTTCCAATAAAATAAAGAATAAGACAAGACTGTCAACTCTCTTAAAATTTTTTCAATATAGCAATTGAAATTCTGTGGGAGCAACAAGTTAATTGAAGAAGATAAAGGGGATCCAAACTGAAGGGAGAAGTCAAAGGATACAAATTGTAACATTATTTGCAGATTATATGACAATATATATAAGTGATCCCAAAAATTCTACCAAGGAACTCCTGCAGCTAGTAGACAACTTTAGTGATATAGCTGGATGCAAAATTAACTCAAAAAAAAAATCAGAATCCCTCATGTAAATAAATGACAAATGGACTGAGAAACAAACCAGGGAAACAACATCCTTCAAAAAACCTTCAAATGGTACTGGTTCAACAAGATGTTAACATGTAAAAGAATGCAAATTGATCCATATCTATCATCATGAAGAAAATTCATATCCAAGTGTACCAAAGGCCTTAACATAAAGCCAGATACACTAAACCAAATTGAAAACAAAGGGAGGAATTGACTTACTCATTGACACAGGAGTCAACTTCTTAAACAGAACTGATTGTTCATGTAAGCACAGAGAACAACAATCAATAAATGGGAGCTCAGACTGGAGAGATGGCTCAGTGTCTTAGATCACACTAACTGCTTTTCCAGAACACTTGGGTTCAATTCACAGAACCTACATGGCAGCTCACAACTATCTGTATCCCCAGTTTCAGAGATCTGACATCCTTATAAGACATACAGGTAATACAACAGTGCACATGAAATAAAATATATTTAAAAAAAAAAAAAGAGGCAGGTGGATCTCTGTGAGTTCGAGGCCAGTCTGGTGTATAAAGCTAGTCCAGAAGAGTCAGGGCTATTACACAGAGAAACCCTGTCTCAAAAAACTAAAAATAAATAATAAATATAAATAAATAAAGTAAGTAAGTAAATGGAACCTTATAAAACTGAAAAGCTTCTGTAAGGCAAAGCAAAGGACACCATTAATAGAACAAATGGCAGCCTACAGAATGATAAAAGATTTTTACCAACTCCACGTCTATCAGAAGCCTAATTTCCAAAATATATATAGAACTCAAGAAACTAGACATCAAGAAACCATTTTAATTTAATTTTAAAAATGGGGTACAGATCTAAACAGAGAATCCTCAACACAGGAATTTCAAATGACTAAGAAACACTTAAATGTTTAATATCGTTAGCCATCAGGAAAGTGCAAATGAAGCAAACCCTGAGATTGCATCTTAAACTTGTGCAATATCAATAACACAAATGACAGCTCAAGGTTCTGAGGATATGGAGCAAGGGGAATACTTCTCCATTGCTGGTGGGAGTCCAAATTGTAAAATGACTATGGAAATAAATATGTGTAAAGGATATCTAATACAGCAACATGGCTGCTCTGACAAGGAATCACATCCAAAGACCTCCTCTGTTTATGTGATCTCACTGGAAGGCAGACACACCCTTAGTACACACCTTTAATTCCTAACAATGAAGGTAAGTTTAATTTATAGAAGGAAGCAGCCATGTTTTAAAGTGACATCTAATTGAGGGGCTGACAAAGTGACATATCAGAGAAAGATTTGACACATGAGTTAGAGATAGGATATTTCCAACTCTCTCTCTCACCAGAGGAGAACAGGAAGGAGAGGCAACTTAAGAAAAGTGCAGGGAGAGAAGCAGGTTTTCTATCAAGAGTTTCTTAACGGGACAGTGTTACAAAGACATGTTGCAGAAAGAACAAGTAAGACATAGGTAAAGACAGAACAAGCAAGAGAATGGAAATGAGCCAGAAGATTACAACATATTACCAGGATTAGTTTGAAGCCCCAAAGAGCAATTTAGTCAGAAGCCAAGAGAAACCAATTTGAATCAGTCAGTTTGGAGAGAGGTTTATGCCATAGCAACGGAGTTGAACCAAGCAGTGAGGGTTCAGAACGAGAGAGAAAGGCTTGGCCATGGCTCTCATCTCATCCTTTCTTCTGTAGAAATTAAAACAAAATTTACATCTGGTGCCCAATGTAAATGGAAGGAAACTCAACATGACTGGAGAAGGAGAAAGCTCACCAGTGTGTGGAAAGCAGAGGACATCTGACAGAGGTGTTGCATAGGACAGGAGACATCTGATAGAAAGCCAAAGAGGAGATTAGTAACATTTCTAATGTTAGAAGTGAGATCCCTGGGATCTTCTTCAGAGGAAGCATCAGTTCATTCAGCTTTGATGGAAACCCAAAGATACTCCAGAGCTACAGGATCCTCTAAGACAGCAAATCACAGCAAGCCAAGCCATCACAAATGAATACTGTAATTATAGACAGACTTTTCCTGCATTAAAAAATAGCAAACTCAATTTTAGAGTACCTTAAGAGAACGAGTAGGACTTGAAGGGTTAGAAATGTTACTTAAAAAGCCATCACAATACTTATTGCCAGATTTACCAGAGTAAATTTCTCCTTCCAACTGTAATCTTTACGCATTTCCTCTCAAAGAGGATTGAAAAACTGTACAACAAGAAAAAATAGTTGTACAACAAAAAAATTAACTGTGATAGTATAAAGGCTTTTCAGAAGATAATAGGAAGTGCTTAATTGTGAACCTCTGGTACCTAATGAAATTGAAGATCAAGATAGACATCCCATGGAAGCTACAGAGCCACCTGTTAATGAAATTCAAGAAAGGTGAGGAACCCTACCAGTTTTCCCAGTAACCCAAGAACAAATACCAGAAAATGGCAAAAATTCCCCAAAAGAACAACTAGCCTGGAATTCTGTTAAAGTACAATGATGGGGTAGTGTTAAGCATTCTAAATGTTAATTGGTCCTGTTTGCTGTCTGTTACATTATCTCTGATTGGTTAAATAAATGCTGAGGCCTGAGATTGGGCAAAAACAGAGAAAGGTGGGACTTCCTGAGATTAGAACAGGAAACCTGCACTTTAGACAAAGGATTAATGCATTCCAGCTAGGAGCAGGAAGGAAGAGGACACACGCCATGGACTCATTAATAATGGCTGCTTAAAGATTGATGGTGCAAACCACTGAACCAATTAACAATAATCTAAATACTGTTAAACAATTTAATTAATTATTTCTACAAATAGCACCCAATGCAATTTAATTAATTTTTTTCCTACAGTACAAGATCTCAAACATTTTAAAAAATCAATAATAACTTATGGAGTGCACTCACCCTATGTGAGACAGATGTTAAATACCTGGGCTATCCAAAGCAGCATTATCCCTCAAGCTTGGAAAGATTGCAGCTATTCTGGATGTTGGTTCTCAACAATGGCTAACATGGTAGAGAAAAGAAGCTGCATTTATGGAAAATCGTAATCAGTCTAAAGATGTTAATATCATAAAAGATGAATTGTTAGGTGAAGGTCAATATGCTGATCTATGAAAAGCAGATGCAATTTGATGACAATTACACAATGTACTTTAGTAGCTTTGAGAGCATAATATAAGGTGGGGGAACAAGGGGAAAAAGCTATGTCATTTACAAAGATTATATAAAGCCCCAGAGAGATAGTTATAGTTTTCTTACATAGATTAACATCCAGTATAAACAGGGCAATATCAGATCCAGATGCAAGATGGGTATTAATTGAAACTTTAGCTTTCAAAAATGCAAATGCAGAATGTAAAAAAGTTTTTAGACCTTGAAAAGCTTGGTCAGCATGTGGAGAGCTGTGTGCATATTAGAAGAGATGTCTAGGAGAGAACTTTTCCCCAGCTTAGTGATAGTTGACTTACTTGGCTAGTTTCACATTCTCTGTGCAATAACTTTATGTTCTGCCAGCATGTCCCTTTAAGACCCTTGTTGTTAGTGCATTTTACTTGCCAAGTTCCTTGTTTCTATTGTATACAAGGCTACAGAGTTTTCTAGTAACAGGGGGAAGGATATTATAATATTATATAATGTTGATATGTAACTACCTGTTGCTACCTATTGCTATCTGTACATAAAAGATCAGACCGCTCTGCCTATGTGACTTTGTTGCTATGGAAACTGAATCAAACTTCTCTGTACTACATATAACCTGTTTGCTGGACTTTTATAAAGCTACTGCAAAATAAAGAGTGACTACTCCATTAGTGGATGGTAGTCCTCCCGACCCCAGAATTTTGGCTTCTTTATTTTTCCTTAATCTTTTATGACTCCAGTCCATGCATGACCCATAGTCTTAATTGCAGGCTCCAGGATCAGTGCCCATGGATGGATGGATTAGAACTACTGCTGAAATTGTCTGTAATGACTATGTAATTGGACAAACAATAGCCAATAATTCTAGATACCAAATGTTCATTGTTTTAACTGTGGGAAGTGAGGTCATTTGTAAAGACATTATAGCAAAGTACTCCAAGAGACTTCTCTAGAAAACCTCAGCCTTCCAATATTTTTAGATGTTCTGGTAAGGGTAGGCACTGGACTACTAAATGCATAAGGGAGTTCAATCATACCCTGGCAACAAACAAGAGGAGCCATGTATTTCCTGTCAGCAATCCACAGAGCAACTAGAGAAAACTAAATTAGTTATTGAAGATCTAATGCATTCTACAAAAATAAGAGTTGCTCTAAAATTCCAACACTATCAGCTATAGGGAGTTAGGTTAATATAAATTAGATTTAGTAAATATCTAGGGGTTTCTGATACAGTCTCTTAATTTGGGGCATAAAGATCAACTTGGCTGTGAGCAATTAGCTTATCAGCTTGTGGAGAAACAAGGTTGAAGCCAGGAAAAACAGGAAAGATTTAATGGACTAAAAGACAAGGTTGAAGCCAGGAAAAACAGGAAAGACTTAATGGACTAAAAACAAGGTATTTGGCCTGGCATTGTTTTCAGCTGCTAAGTGGGCGGAGCCCAAATTAAGCTGAAACAGGTGGAACAAGGAGACATCCTATTTAAGGACAAGTGGATGGAGCCAAGAGAGCTGCATGCTAGAGAGCCCCATGCTAGAGAGCTCCGAAGCTAGCAATTCCTCACACTAGAAAGGACAATGAGTAATTTGTATTGTCTGATGGAGAAAATGCTGGTGAACTGATGGCCAGATCTCTCTGAGACAGAAAGAAGCTCGTGAACAGAGAAAGCCTCAGCAAGACAGCAAAAGGCCAAGGACTAAACCCTGTGGCTCAGCTTTTGCCTAGAGGGGTTTTACCTGTCCAAACAGTGACCTAAACGAAACTGTGGCCGCTTTAAAGATGAAGCAGAGCAGCAGAGTTGCTGATATGAAGGAAATAAGTTGGTCTACAGGCAGCTGAGGTCTTCCAGAGAGAAGAATGCATCAAGTCTTATTTAAGGTGAAACCACAATAGCCAATTAACCCTGACGGATCTACATCTGAGATATTCCAGAAAAAAAGACTGCTAAGTGCATTAAAGGGTCTACCACAGAGACTGTGTTCCTGACGACTGAGGACCTGCCCCAGAGACTGTATCCTTCTAAAAGGTTATGAAAATAGTTGTAATAGTTATCAACAGGTTTAGTGGTTAGGTCATAGGGGTTGTAGGAATTTGTAGGGTTATTAGTTAAGTGTTTGTATTTGTTATAAGTGAATATAGTTACTATTAAATAAGTATTGAATAATTTAAAAAGTTCGGTTACAATCAGCAATATCATGTCAAAGGCAAACAGCTCTAATTAATTGGAAGAACAGGAGTATTTGGAAGTACTAGATGACAGATTTTTTTCATAAACTGTTATCAAAGACTAAAATTAAAATTAATAGTATTGAAATTTAAAGCATGGTAGACACAGCCATTGATGTAAATATAATCTCATGAGAATCTTAAAATGCACTTTTGGTAAAGTGTAAGGCAAATTAAATGTGTAATCAGAAGGTCACACAGGAAGATTAAAGTCTCATGTGACAGGTACGGCCATGAACCTTTGAGAAGAGATCTGTTACAACAGTTGGGAGATCAGATTAATATCCTTCAATCTCAGGCAATGGACAGTTATTTTAACTGACACTGCATATTGAAATTTGTGTAAGAGTGCTTGATTATTTGTGTGTTTAAAGGACTCTGTCTAGTCCTGCAGCAATTTGATGCACCTGTGTTGGTTGGTACCTATGGGGGTGCTCCCTATTCTCAGAGGAAAAGGCAAGGGGGACATGGAGAGAAGGATTTGTGAGGGGGAGGACTGGGAGGAGAGGAGAGGGGCTGCAATGGCATGTAAAGTGATTAAATAAATTAATTATTTGTTTAAAAATCAGTGCAAGTGTGGGGGGATGCTTGTATCTCTCTGGGAATGATAAATTGAATAGATTTTTTTTTTTGTGGGAGGGCTGGGAGCATGTGGGAGGGGGAAAGCAGGATGGATCAGGTAGGTGTGGGAGTGTCAAAGCGGGAGAGTACTGGGAGAGATGACTGGAATTGTGGGGCATTTGGGGGTTCAATGTAGAAACATAGTGCAGTGAAAACTCCCTGGACTCTATGAGAGTGACCTTACCAAAGTCTCCTAGTAATGGGGATATGGAGCCCCAGTGGTCATCTCCATAACCAGGCAAGGTTCCTAGCAGTTGGACTGGGACATCAACCCAGCCACAAAACCTGCCTACATGACATGCTGGAGCAATGATGGCACAGAATTGGCAGGCTTGGCCAACCCATGACTAGACCAACTTAAGATCCATGCCATGAGAGGGAACCCATGCCCAACACTGCCTGGATGGCCAGGAATCAAAGGTAGGACAACTCAGAGGTGCAGGATAAAAGCAAACAGGGCTTGAAAAAAGTCCATGAAATGATTTCCAGCGATATGCTACTGTTCTAATAGATCAGTGCCTAGCCCAATTGTTATCAGAGGGGTATCATTCAAAGAACCAATTTTCACAGATACAGAGATCCACGGCCAAATACTAGGTGGAGCCAGGGGAATCCCACAGAAGAGAGGAAATATTGTAGGAGTCAGAGGAGTCAAGGACACCATGAGATTATGGTCCCCAGAACCAGCTAGGCAGGACTCATAGGGGCTCACAGGGACTAAAATGACAAACATGAACCATGTACGGGTCTGAAACTAATTCCTCTGCACATCCCTATGGTTGCTTACCTTGGTTTTCTTGTGGGATTCCCAACAGCAGAAATGGGAGATATTACTGACTTTTTTTGCCTGTGCTGTGGAACCTTTTTCTCCTACTGGGTTGCCATGTATAGATGAAGGTTTTTCACAGTTTTATTCTTTCCTGTTAGACCATGTCCAGTGCATATCCCTGGGAGGCATTTATTTATTTATTTTCTTAAGGGAAGCAAGAGAAACAGAAGAGACCTTGATCATGGGGCAAGGGAGGAGGGGGATGGACTTGGAGTAGTAGAGGGAGGGGAAACTTCATTAGGAATGTATGTAATATACGATAGAGGAATAAAATTTAAATACCCCTATAATTGCAACAATGTAATAGCAAAAGATGCAAGGGAGTGTAAGTCAGGCTTTGCTCTGGGCAGCCTGGGGTTGTTGCTACTGAAGCGCATCCTGTATAAATGTATTGTACTGTCAGCAGCTGCTTTGATCATATTTCTCATTGCTCCATTGTAAAATGATACTATGTCTTATTAGTGAATATGTGAATATGCATGAAACATGCCACTGAAGCTCATAATTTGTATAAAATATAGTCTAAGGTACTTGGTTCATGAAACTTTCCATGACACATGTTTTCATGAAAACTATCCTTTCTTAATTTAGTATAAAGACTCAATGAAATTAAAAAAAGACCTTTCTAGGTGAATTGTCAGTTGCACTGCTACTTGCATATCACATGTGTTAGTGTATAGGCGGATTCAGCTGGCCTTCCTTCAGGTGCCTAGCAATAGCATACATGACCACCTGTTGCCACAGCCAGGTGCAACAGCTGTGTGGGGCTGGATAAAATAGCATACCCACCACCCAGCTCTTGTTCTCTCTTTATTCCTGGTTTACTCTCTTCCTTTTCTGTCCTTCTCTGAGCCCCCTTCTTGTCTGCCCTCATGGCTCTGCTTCCATCCATCTGCCTGTCTGCATGTTCCCTCACTGCCTCTAACCCTTCTCCAGGTTCTCACTCCACTCCCTCCCCCAAGAAATCTGTTGTGTGCTGTAATTTCTCAGACAGATACCTTGTCATGGGCCCACATTGGTACCCTCTTCTGCCACATTATCTATATTTTTTGAATGCATGAGGGTTGTTTATTCAAGCTCAGAGTTTGGACTATTAAGGCTCACCAATGCAGTAGTTCAGGTTGAGAGCTCCAAACTCCAAAAATACCCGGTTTATATAGGGGCTTAGACAAAGAAATGGGTTTTTTATCATATGATTGGATGACATTTGGGTAACTAGTCATGTCCACTTCTGATTGGCTCGTTGTTACTGACTAACCAGCTGTGGTCAGTTTGACCATCAGAAAGTTTGTTTAGACTGGGAACTTTCTCAGAGTGAGCTGTCTGGTGATGATGAGGGAACACTCCTGGAATGCAAGGTCAGGTACATTTTGTTGTTATTCTACAACTGGAAGTGAGCTCTGAGTCAAACATAATACAAAATGGAATTTTTTTAAAAGATGGATTTAGTCAGGCTCTACAAAAATAGACAGTCTTGATGAAAAAGTCAGTGTAAATATTGGTCTTGGCACTGAGAACCTAGCATTGGTCAGATTTCCCTTACAGTATTAAATTTAGGTACAACACAGACACAACAAGCTAGAAGCAGCTGCTTGGATGAACGTGTTTTTCATAATCTGGTGACACAAGACCACCATCTTCACAAACACTAAGTAGTCAAACACCGTGTCAGAGCTGAAACACATGATCTAGAGCATCCTCAAGCTGCCACTGGACGAGCAGCGGCTACATAAGGATGATGTGGTTTTCTCCATAGGTCCTCATTGTATATTTAGTCCTTTTAAACCACCAGCCCACTTTCACAACCTTCCAGAGCTCTCAAACATGTCTGTCTACTTCCATGTCTTCTGGCTGAAAGAGAGGCCACAATATATTTTATAACTTTAGTTCAGAGACTCTGTAGGCTCTCCTGGCACTCCTTCTCTTTCTTACGGGTCTAAGCCACACCTTGGGACCCTATTTCCAGCCTGCAACCACTTTCAACAAATCTGCTTTCCAGCTCACTGATAGCTCACCACCCCATCCACCAGCTACAGGTAGGTAAGTTTTTCTCTTCGCCTGTCTCCATTCTTACCATCCTTAGAGTGCAACCCTTGAGTTCCCTTTAGGCTCTACTGGGCCACTGTGCACCTTCCTCTCTCTTTTGGAGCTGCCTATAAATCCCACTGCTCCTCTATGCCTGCATGGCTATCGTGACTTTGTTCCCTAATCCGTTTTCCATCTTGCCTTCTGATCTCCAGGAAAATTCTGGCACCAAGCCTCCTTCGGATTAGCAGCTAAGTTACTGGTTCCAGCGGTGCGTGGTGACAACCCATTGAATGGCTTGGTTTTCATTTGGTCCTTCCTGAGTCGTAGTGATGCCCAGGACTGCAGACTACAGTGATGTTTCTTTCCCCTCATCCACGGGAATGATGCCTTTTACATCCTCTCATTACCCCTTGAGGTCCCTCTTAGGAAACCTCCAGACTCTACACCTGAATCCTAACCTAAAAGCCCCTAAATTTATTTGCTATTCCAATCAAATTTCTAATTTTATTTGGGACCTTTATAAATAACTATGAGCTATGCGAGAAGTGGAAAGATATCCCCTATTTCTCTTTTCTCCAAGCCCTGTTTCTTTCTTTCTGGTCTCCCTCCTCGTGCTGTTTTAACCATCTTGTTTGTAAGTTACAACATGTCAGGGCCGAGTGGGATGAGAGGCTACAGAGCGTGCACACACACACACACACACACACACACACACAC
>CAJQZJ010032738.1:2186533-2243792 GCA_907164525.1 Lophiomys imhausi
CAAAAACAAAAACAAAACAAGAAACCAACCCCTCCAAAGAAAAAAGAAATACATGTTGGTAGTCAGTAACCTTAGAAATAAATTCTTTCATATGTTCAGAAACAAATTTGAAGTCATGCTAGGAACTGATTCAGTTAATTACAAGACTAATAAACATTATTTAGTCTCCGGTTTTATGTTTGAAAGATACAGTATAGAGCAGATAACTAAAAGACAAAAATTGTTTAACTCAGATATACTAGCCTTCAAGTCTGTCAGAGACCTGTTCAATATGGCATTTAAGATGCTTAAGCTTATTATAACAGAGAATCCCAAATCCTAGCAGTGATCGCCCCCCCCCCCCCCCCCCCCCCCCCGCCACAACGACAAAGGACTCTATCTAGATTGTGATACCTAGCAAATCTCCCTCAATGCCTCTCCCTCTGCTAGGGCCAGCCTGAACTGTGGATAAATACTACACTGGGAGAGCTAACTGTGTTCCTGTTCCCTAAGACAAGGTGGGATTGGTTTCTCCCGTGTTCCTCCTCCACAGAAAATGCCCGTTATCTTCAGGACCTGATGGCTGAAGACTGCCTCTGCTCATGGTACCTTCTCAGGACTCTGACCACATTGATGGCTAAGCTCACTGTATCTTGACAGCTAGAGAACAACGGAAAACTAGTGCCTCACACCAAGGTAATCCACCACCATGTTAGTTCATTAGTCAATTCATTAGTTAGATAAAGCTACTAAATCAATTATTTTAAAAGACAATCAGGTTGTCGTTTCTCAGGGGATACCTTGGCATGACCTGCCATGGTACCCACTCACTGTCACTTCATATTTCCTAACAAGGTGCCTTTTCCATTTTCTTAGAATCCCAGAAGAACTTTACTATTACTAGAATAGATTTTATTAATATTTTTACTTTAAACCTAGAGATGGAGAGGGTTAGAAAGGTCAGGAGATATCATTTTAGTATATGAGAAGGAAAATAATATATTAAATGATTTATTTTATACTGTCCATTCAATATTATAACAACATATTACTGTATTTCCAAAATATTTAAATAAATTTTCAAGAGAGGAAAATCATTTCAAAATACTACACCTTTTTATTTCCACTATTCATGTGTATAATAAACATTGGGATGTCTTTGAGTCTTTGAGAAGAAATGCAGATTTATATGAAGAAGAAAGAGAAAAGTTAGATGTTATAAACTTATAGGGTCTGTAGCAACTTTTCAATACTACCATGGTAATATAAAAATTAAAAACCAAAACATAAGCAGTAGTTTTTCACTGTGTACCAGTAAAATACTATTTGTAAAAGAGGATATAGGCTGAATTTGGAACATCAATCATATTATGCTAACCGTTGGGTAGACAACAAATACTTACTATTTTTTCATATATTTACTAAATGTCCATGTATGCTCCAAAAATGTTGGGAAAAAATCATGTCTGGAAATTTTTATAGTGTGTATGATTCTGAATATGTGTATGTGTATCTATGTATTTTAATTAACATGGTAGTGCATGTATATAGGTTTCAATGTGAAAGTATTTACATCTAAATCTTCTTTCTCATGCTAATGAAGGCTATATTGCTCTTGCAGTGTTTGAAGAGTCCAATATACTATAAGTATTAGTTAAATCTTGCAAATCTCTCTGAACTCTAAATGACAAGAATTTCTAGATAAACTCTTGTTTACACACATTCACTTTTCAACACGACAATTTGCTACATTTAAATAACTGTAATTTTTGGGCCCCCTTTCATCTTATGTAAACATGAGTGTGAAAGGAAAACAGGAAGGACTTAGAGATGAAGGCCATATAGGTAATATGGTACTTTGGGAGAATTCCACACTATGACATGATATTTAAATGATTCAAGGTCAGTTTAATGAACAAAATACTTCCTCTCTGACTAATTTTAAGTACTAAATTTAACCTCTAATCAGCAAAACTGCCTGCTTTATGTTCAATTCCTGGCATAGAAGCCAAACTATATTCCAGGACTTATGCTCTAAAAGCATAAAAATAGTAAAAGCAGACTTTCAAACTCTGAATGAAATAGAACCTTTTGTGTTTTGGTTTTGATCATTTCATCTAAAATAGAATCATTAAATAAAGTGGGTGTTTATTTTTAGATTTCGTCCAAAAATTCCTCTTCATGGCCATTGAATGGAGCAGGTTGTCCCTGATATATATAGTTTCTGAAAAAAGAGTATGAATCAGTATTGATTAATATTTTTCTGCCCCTTGAAAGTGATTTAATTCTATTTTCTATGTACCTCTGGACATATAATCAATAGCTAATAAAATACTACTTTATGGTTGTGTTTTTTTATATAGTTGAAAATAGCAAATTAATGTGTAAGAACAGGGCTGGGTGATTTCTCAGTGGCTAAGTTCTTTCCATTCAAGTGTGATGATAAGAGTTCAAAAATACAGAATGCTCATAGACCCAGACTTAGTGATGCACATCTGCAAGCACAGCACTCCCACAGTGAGATAGGAGAATTATTTGAAACTCATGGAAGACCTAGCCTCATGTACACAGTTGCAAACACCAAATACACGCTGTCTCAAACAAGGTAGTGATTAACACTTGAAGTGGTTCTCACACCACTATATGGATAACAAAGCATGTGCATGCAGCATTAACACGCACACTCACACACACACATCCACATAAAAATGAGAAGAGAATAATAAACTATTGGTAAATTTTAAAGTCTATCTTGGTGCACAGTTTTATAGACAAAATAGATTAACATAAAAATTTGAATTTTATCAGAGTTTTCTAAAAGGAAATTGGCAATAAGCCAAATATTCTTAGAGTAATATTTTTCATGTATGATTTTAAATTTTTCCAACAGAACACATAATGTTAACATTTGAAATGTAAAAATGTTTATTTTTATACCTTAAGACAAGCAGAGCCTAATCAGGATTGTAATTCACCTACTGTTTCATAGTAGAACCTATAGAACAGTGGTACTCAATCCTTCTAATTCTTTGACTCTTCAATAGAGTTCCTCATGTTATATTGAGGCCCAACTATAAAATTATTTTGCTGTTATTTCATAATTGTAAAGGTGCTACTGTTATGAGTCACAATATAAATATCTGATATTTGGAATGTCTGATATTTAACCCCCCAAAAGGGCCATGGCCCACAGATTGAGAATTGCTGCTCTATAGTAATCCAGCCAGGGTGTTTGTATTTATTTTTACTTTGATTTGTGCTTTTAATTGATTTATACATAACAACAATGATTGCAACAGGACAGAGAAATCATGAACAATAACCACCTGGAAATGATTGTCCAGTTTTATTTTCAATGGAAAAAAATCAAAATTTAACTTGATTTTGGTTGACTATGTGCTCTGTAAGTTGGTGCAAAATGTACAAGTCCTGTTTGGATATACAGTATCCCATACACTCTAACTGGGAAGTACAGAAACACCAAAAATATTTGAAATAAATAGGAAGAAATAAAATATTGAAATTTAAATGTCCCTCAGATATCAACAAAACTTACTTATAACATTTTATGGGAATGTGTGTAAGTTTCACAAGTATTTGGAGATCCTAGGAAAGAAGTCACAAGACAGCTGATAAATGTCTTATGAACTCTCATCCAATCTATACTATACAGTAGCATAACAGTGCGCTTGTGTGTGCATCTGTGTGAGTGTGTGTGTGTCTGTGTGTGTGTATATGTGTGTATGCTTCTGTGTGTGTGTGCATCTGTGTGTGTGCATCTGTGTGTGTGTGCATCTGTGTGTGTGTTTGTGTGTGTGCATCTGTGTGTGCGTCTGTGTGTGTGCATCTGTGTGTGTGTCTGTGTGTCTGTGTGTGTGTGCATCTGTGTGTCTGTGTGTGTGTATGCGTCTGTGTCTGTGTGTCTGTGTGTGCATCTGTGTGTGTGTCTGTGTGTGTGTGCATCTGTGTGTGTCTGTGTCTGTGTGTCTGTGTGTGCATCTGTGTGTGTGTCTGTGTGTGTGTGCATCTGTGTGTGTCTGTGTCTGTGTGTGTGTGTGCATCTGTGTGTGTGTGTCTGTCTGTGTGTGTGTGTCTGTGTGTGTGTGCATCTGTGTGTGTGTGTCTGTCTGTGTGTGTGTCTGTGTGTGTGTGCATCTGTGTGTGTGTGTGTCTGTGTGTGTCTGTGTGTGTGTGTCTGTGTGTCTGTCTGTGTGAATGTCTGTTTGTGTGTGTGCATCTGTGTGTGTATGTACTCTTGGCAGCCAGAGGTAAAACATTAGGTGTATTCCTCAACCACTCTAAGTCTTATATTTTGAAAGAGTACCCCTCATAGATTCAACTGGGTTGGCTGTCCAGCCAATTTTCAGGAATTCTCCTGTCTCTGCCTTTTCAGTGAAAAAGGGACCACCGTTTTTCATCAGGAGAACCTCTTCCACCTGATCTGGGGTAACTTCAGATTCTTTAAGGAATGTCACATAAGCCTCAAGGAAGTTACAGGCCCAACCCTTTCCTGATAAGAAACCCACCCAGTAAACATCTGGGGGCTTCTGGAGGTACTTCCCCATGCTAATGAGATCTCTCTGTGCCTTGGCATTCAGCCAATGACCTTTGTCCATGTCTCTAACCATACCAGGAGTTCTTTCTGCACCTCTGATGCCCCTGGGATAATTACATACTGTGTTCCCTTTCTTGTGATAGGACTGTGCTACTGAAGTATCCCTGGCAGTCTTAGTCCCAGCAAATCAAAACCCCTCCCATTGCCCAGAATGTATATAATGTCCCTGATTCATGAAATAAACTTTTTCTCGTTGCTCCACCATGACCATATGAAATTCAGCTGTTTATTTGGGCTTCAGAAGGAAGTGATCGCCTTGCTCAAAGAACTTGCCACCACTGCCTGCCTAGCCAATCTTCCATGAACCAGAGACTCCCGTGTAAAAATAATTAATTAAATTGTTTAACAATATTTATATTATTGTTAATTGATTTGCAGCTGTTAATCCTTAACCTGCCATTATAAATGAGCACACAGACATGTGATGGATTTTAATAAGCCTTGGCCTGTATTGAGCAATCTTAGCCCATCTAAGCTAGCTCTTAATACCCCATAAATACATGCGTCCCTTTGGACTGCTGTTTTCCACAATAGGCCGATGTTCCAGGCCCCGTGGAATGAAGTTCTTTTATCTAACCCATGGCATGTGTCCTTCCTGCTTGTCCTGGAGACTTTTTCTTCCCATTAACCTCTCAGCTTCAGAAGCCTGCACCTTAGTCCCGCCTACCTCTGTCTTTGTCCAATCTCAGGCCTCAGCATTTATTTAACCAATCAGAGACCATGTAAGTAACAAACAGCAAGAAGGACCAATTAACTAACATTTAGAATGCTTAACATCACCCCATCACTCCCATCTCGCTGCCACCACTGCTGCCAGACAAGCTTGCATCCTGATCACCACTGGTGGTCACCCCAGTGACTGCCTCCAAAGCTCACCACCACCTTGCCCACATTCCTGCCACAGTTCACCTGTGATGACTGGTTGCTGGCTATTCCTAAAATAGCCACAGGATTTTCCCAGCTACTTGGCTAGACTCAGGGGCTCCAAGCTAATTGCAACTGACTGACTGGATGCCAGCAGTGCAACTAGAAGAGTTGTAACATTTCTCCCATGACAGATAGGGTTATGGTTACCCTAACTCTTCTAGTTGTTTAGCTAAGAGAGTTGTGACATTCTGTGGTGAAAACAAACTTTTCTCTTGCCTCTCTGGCCTCAACAGATATCCTCAGGTTGTGTGTCTTGGTCTGAGTTCCATTCTTTTCTCCCCAGATTAGCTATCCCTGACCTTTCTGAAGAGGAGCATGCATTTCCAGTTTGGTGTCTGACAAGGCCTGAGCCCTGTTGGAAGCTGTAGAATGACATTCAATTCTAAGATTACAGAAGCAATACAATGCATTGGTTTCTGCTGCAGGTTTTTAGGGATTTAGTTCAAGTCTTCATGTTTCCTTTGGAGTGACTACTGACAAACATTTTTCCAGATATATATATATATATATATATGGAAAATATACATTATATATTATTAATATATATAATATATATTAATCCTCTGCTTAGACAACTACTCAGAAGCTAAATCATTTTTCCTTGCTATAAACCCAAGAGAGAGAGAGGGAGAGAGATCACAAGCCTAGATGGGTAGGGAGTTGAGGTGGATCTATCAGAAGTTTGTGGAGAGAGGACTTAGATATGATGAAAATACAATGTATAAAAACTTTTAAGGTATTGGAAATCTAATTTTATACAGAAGCCAGAAATTCACACTGGGAAAAAGAGAGCACCATCAACAAATGGTCCTGGTCAAACTGGATGACTGCATATAGAGGAATGCAAGTAGAACCATACTTATTACACTGCACAAAATTCAGCTCCACATGGATCAAAATCCTGAATATTAGACCAGGTACATTAAACATGATAGATGGCCAACATAAAACAATTTTAATAGTATTTTTGAGATTTTTTGGGGGGTTTGGTATCTTTTAATTTATCTTCATTTATTTATGTATTTATTTATTTAATTTACTTATTATTGTTTCATAAGGCTTTGTCTGATCCATTTTTTCTAAATCTTTCAAGTCTTTTGCTTATATATTATGGCTCCGGTTTTGTGTTTTTATGATATTTCTTTCTGTGAGGATATGTGTAACTCTGTGTCTATTTGTGTTTTTCTCCCACCTTACCCCCTTTTTGTCCTATCTGGACAAAATTCTTATTAAGCTCATTTTATTTTACTATTTGTCTAGCACTGGAAGCTTCATTAGGCATTGAGAGCTATCCAGCTGGGGGTCCATTTCTCCATTATTTGATAATTTCACTACCAAATTTTATTCACCTCTATACTTGAACATATATATAATTTTGGGACATTTCAAATGGCTCTTAGTTTTAGCTGTCCCTCAATATATTCCCTCCCTTACTGACTCTACCTCTCCCTCACTGTTTGATCTTCCTGTTCCCATTGCCCTTCTTCATCCATCCATATCTATTCTATTTCCTCTTCCTAGAGAGATCTGTCCATCCCCCCGCCCTTCCCCAAATTATATGTAAGTCACAAAGAAGTGCATCACATAGGTTTCTTCTTCATCCTGCATGTATTTTGTAGGTTTTGAGATATGGGAACATCACAGTGAAATGATAGAAAAAAAGAAATTAAGAGGTAAAATTGCCTGTTACAGTTTAAATATTTTTCTTCTTTCCTTCCTTTCTTCCTACTTTCCTTTTTCCTTAGTATCTTCCTTCCTCCCCTTCTTTCATTAATTTTCTAGTTACAGGGTCTTCCTGTGTAGGTCAAGCTTGTCTGCAATATGATCTGTAGCTCTCTCTTGCCTTAAGGCTTAATCTGCTAATCTTACTATCCCAAGTGCTATGTTTATAAGCATGTTTCCGACATGCCCAAAGAATATGTACAAATGTGCCCTATTAATCAAGTTATTGTTAGTCCATATTAATAGATATTCAATAAGAGTTAGATCCATCTATTTGGTTGCAAATAGAATAATTTCCTTGTTTCTTATAGCTGAGTAGTATTCCATTGTGTAAATGTACCACAGTTTTATTTTGTTTTGTTTTGTTTTTTAACAGTTCTATGGTTGAAGGGCATCTGGGGTGTTTCCTGTTTCTAATTATATCAAAGAGGTCTAAAAAGATTGAAGTGGATTAACATAAACAGAAGTACTATACCAACTCCCCTATTCTTGCTCATTCATTCATTCAGTCATTCATCTGTTTATCTATTTGTGTGACTAATATTTACTAACTCTACATCAGTAGACATTGTCCTATAAGCTAAATAACACATGAATAGAACATATGAGTTTTTCTACCATTAAAGTTAAAGAAAACAAAGAGATAATACAATGCACTGATATATCATAGGATCATGGACTCCTTTGCAAAACAAGAAACAGTATTGAATACAAGCTGTGTTGAACAAAAACGCTAGGAGGGACAAAGAATCCACATGGATATTGAGTAAAGATAATAAAGGTGTTATGACAGGCTGCCTTCTATGTGATGAGCCAGAGATATAGATTTTTTAAAAATTGTAATCTTTGGCTTAGTGGCCTTAAGGCTGATAAGCATTTTGAGACAATGAAAACACATGGTGAATACCTGGTTTTTATTGTAGTTTTTCAGATTTTCCTGTGACCTCAGAGAGACAGTTTATTTTATCTTCTTCACTTTTGCTTTAGGGTAATTTTCATTTCAATTCATAACCATCATTGACTGTGGCACACATCTTATTGCATGCCACACATAAAGTTAATAACCTTTTGTATAGTATACACTGGGATAGAGACTAAACAAAGTCAGGATTTAACTTCACCTGCAAATTAGTAATCACCTGCCACATATATGTTGAAAGAAGACATGACACCCCAGGGATCATACGCACAGGCTGTATGACTCACAACAATTCAGGAAACTACCATTTTATCAAGAGGTTATTAGATAATCTCCTCACCTTCCTGCAGGAGTCATAGTTAATTCTATTAATCTGATAGAAAGAATGTTTCACTGCCCTGAGGAGACACCATCTTTTTCATCTAAGGTTGTTTGCTATGCAAGAATCCTAAGAGAGATGTAGTAAAAAAAAAAAAAAAAAATGCTGCCATTGAATTTTGCAAGACACATAAAATCACAATAATCATCCGGGGCTATTGTTTTAAAAAAATCTCTATGTTTCTATACTGCCCAATTTACAAGAACTCTTAATCTTGTCATTGAGTCTGAAATGATGATTTTTTTTCCTTTTGGTCCAAATGTCTTATTTACTAATGTCTACTTCCTTATTCCTGGAATCTTCTAATTTCAATAACTTACATTTCATTTTTATTAAATGAATAATTATTGAATATTAATTGAATTAATTGTTATTTCATTAACATAACAAGAGACTTAATTCTTAGAGAAACTGTGAAGTACCTAATATTTTATTTCAGTACTATAATATGCCTTTTTATTCTTTAAAAAAAACAATTATATAATCTGCTTTTTTGGTTTTAGGGAAGGGCTTGGAAAACAATATATTCTAGTACATTTATAACTGATGATGGTTTGAATTAATTACCCCTTCAAGGACATTTGCTTATTAACAAGTACACAGTCACAACTAAAGAATTTGTCATCATTTCTACAACCAATAAAGGTTAATTGAAAAGTTATGTTGAAGCAGAGAAAAGGTCTTTTTGTACCTTAATCTAATTCAGGAAAAGATTATGTCCTTTGGGAATGGTGCGTAGCATCAGGTGTGTGAGGCAAACCCAAGGGAAATAGATCTGCTTTACCAAAAGCAGATCTGCTTTTGTCTGTTACAGACTGGATCACTACCAAAGATTTCATTGAATTAAGAGCTTTGTAGATAAGGAAATCAAACATCACCAGCAACAAACAGAATTTGAAGGTCACCGGTCTAATTTATTTATGACTTGGAACAAACAGTCTATATTTTCAAGTTCTTTCATTATATCTACTGTTTTTCATTTACACACCATTAATTAGAGAGGAAATACTTGACAAAGACTGTTTATGATTCCTATTAAGCACTATTTTCTAATTCAAACCTTTGAAATCTAGAAATATACTTTGAAAATTAAGAAAAGCACAAATTTTCAAGGTAAGTATGATTTTATGTAGAGAGAATATAGTTATTATTTTTATTGTTATCTTTATTTTTATTAAATTTCTTTCTTGAAATGTTTGTGTATGCATATAATGCATTCAGATACTTCTCACCTCCACTCTCTATTATCTTTTGATTTTTCTCAATGACCCCCAGTCCTCTGTCCTCTCTATAAAACTTTTTTTTTACATTTATGTGGTTTTTTTTTTTGTAACCATGGAGGTAAACAGTATCATTTGTATGACCATAGTTTAGAATTATTCATTGGTGGGCTGACCAGTAGTTATGCAAATGAAGAAACTGACTCCCCCTCTATCAATAGCTGTTAGTTCATCGGGGAGGGTCCTATGATCTTTTCCCCATCTATTACTAATTATTGACCGTCTTATGAAGACCCAGTGCAGGTAACCACAGCTGTCAGCAGATCATGATCACAGAATCCGTGGCAAGTCCAGAGTATCACATTTAACCACTACTTCTTCATAGTTTCTAGTACATTAATTCTTCTTTGTCATCCACAATGTTTTCTGAGCCTTAGAAGGGGAAGTATAAATGCCTTATTTAGCATCCCCTATTAAGCTAATGAATGCAGGGATGCTTCTCTGATTAAGTCTGACAGTAACATTTGTTTTATATAACCATAGATATTAATAAAGAAATTTGATGATAACTAGGCCATTATGAGAGCTGCCAGCAGGAAGGAACTATCCAAGATCAAGTGCGATTTATATATATCTTCCAAGAAAACTGTATAAAGTCTTATCATCTAATATGGGGACAATCAAGAGAAGTAGCAAGAACCTGTTTTGTTCAGGAAGTCTCTAGTGTATCCCTAACCAAAATCCATTCAAGAGTATCTCATACCTACTAAGGTCTTGTTTGGTACCATACAGGTTCCAGGAGAACCATTATCAGCCACATGGGGTATCTTTTTTCTAAGTATTTCTTTAAATTATATTTTTAATTTGGTTGGAAAGTAATTGGTTTCATATAGCATTTTAATACTTTCTTTATTTTGGCAAATTCCTTTCCTAGCCATCCTTTCCCCTGTTACTTTAATCCCCTCCTCAAATTATTCTGCCTCTAGCATCCCTTTCTTCTACTTTACAGTTCACTTTATAGTTGTTAGTCTTTCATACTCTGTAAATACATATCAAAATATTCTCATTACCTGAGTAGAATATTTCTTCACAGTAACTTTAAGGAACACTAACTTAGAAAGGAGAACTTTCCTCTCTACTTTGTGTGATGTAATATAGAGGTACCAAGAACTGGAAACATGTGACAATCTACAAATGTGACTTTGATTTGTAGATGTAGTGAAATACCAAGAGCATAATTGGTGAAAAGTTGCATTACAATTTTCTGAGAAAATTGGTTCTTCTTTTTATAACCTTATTCCCATAATGACCAATTACTTCAACTTAACAAGAAATACCAAAGAACTTTTTTCCTTCTTTCTTCCTTAATACGTCAATCATTAAAACTGTGTGACAGTATCTTTTTTTATAATAGTCAATGGGGAATTGATCTTTCTTAAATTTAAAAATATATGCTCATCATTTATTAGAATATTATTTTTTCTTTAAAAATCTTTCATGGAGATGGTTAGATGGTAGAATGTTAAAGTCAGGGGCCAAATATGTATGAACTGGACATTGGGAATGTATGCAGGGCCATTTAACTCTCATAAATGTGGCATATTTATTTCTGTTGTTTTGTATAGTATTTACTGTTATAAGAGAAGGAACCATTTGTTGGACTGAAAGGGGAAGCTGTTGGGGGGAAGAGGGTGGAAGGGTGGGACAGGAAGGGGGAGTAGGGAAGGGATTGTGACTGAGATGTAACTTGAAGAAATAAAAAAATAAAGTATAAAAAAAAATTGATACTTTTCCCTAAGCACCCATGTTGTTTGGTTGATATACATTTTGCAGAATGATTTTTTAAAACAGTTATACTATGCCAATGTTTGGGTATGTTTATAGGCATATATGTGGAAGGGAACATATTCTTTGAGAGTACATCCAGCTAATATTGGGTAATTATTTCTCATTTTCAGGGTATGGCTTGCCTTTTGTCTGCTTGATCATTTGCTAAACACATTGTAATAATCTGTCTAACTTGGCTGACAGCACTGAGCTCTCTCTGGGGATAGGCTACATCCCACCAGGAGTTTCATAAATAAATCACTGTCATTTCTGCTACCCATTAAGCCTAGGGAATCAATAAACTTCTCCGTTTCTGTGGGCTTCTTGGAACATATCTTACAAAACTTGTCAAATTTGTATTGCTTGGCAATTTAACAATACACTTTTGAACACATTTAGATGAGCAAAATATAAATTCAAATTTAATGTGGAGAGTATCATAAGTATGCCTTAAAACTCAGACACTACTATCTCTAAATTTTGTCTATTTTTAACAATGACTTCATATTTCATTACTGTTTGGATTTGAATGAGAAATATCAAAGATACCAAGAAAAGTAGCAATAACCAGTATTGTTCCGGAGTCTCTAGAGCATCCCTGACCAACAACTCATTTAGGAGTATTTCACACCTGGCACTAAGGTTTTGTTTGGTACCCTACAGGATTCAGAAGCACCATTATCAGCAACATGGGCTCATGTATTTGAATTCTTGATCTCAGTTGGTGGCACTTCTAGGGGAGGCTTGGAACCTTTAGGAAGTATAGCCTTGCTGGAAGAAGTGTATCACTGGGGTGGACTTTGAGAGTTAATAACACATCTTCAATTCCTGCTCATTTTCCTGGTTTCCTGGTGCAGCAAAGACATATTATCAAGCAGCTTCTTGGTACTGCTGTTATAAAGTGCTGCCATACCTTCCTCTCTATTACAAACTCTAACCACTTAAAACTGCAAGCCAAAATAAACTTTTTATCCCAGCATCAGAAAAAAAAAAAGAAAAAAGAAAAACAAATATAATTACCCATGCACTATTGATTGATTTTTACTTATGTTTCAGTGGAGTGATCAATTTTATAAGTATTAGATCAATTTTGGTATCTTATTTTGACTGTATTTAAATATTTTCTGTCTTTTTTGTCTACAGTTAAATATTTCAATTTCACTGGTCTATAATATAAATTATATTTATATAAATAAGACAATATCCATTTTATAGTAACTTTTACCCAATTAAAACTTATTCATGTTGCTGTTTGCTAGAAATTAACATTATTGTATTTTTATTGTTTATTGATTTGCATTTCTTATTTTCATTTTCAAAGAACTAAATTTAAATTCACCTTGCCAGTAGAATATAATACCGAATAGGGTTCATTCATAAAAAGTACTAGTATACAATGTTAACCACCCAAAAACATAGCTATATTCAAAAATTTTTTTTAAAAAATGGAAGAATGCAGACACCAAATTCAAATTCTGTTTAATTTTATTTAAATTAACAAAACAAAAATATAAATTATGGTATTAATCAATCAGAGAGTCATTATAAAAAACTAAAATGAGAGACTATAAAACTGGCTGAAATTTCTTCAATGTGAAATACCTTTAAAAATGGGTAAGACTGAAGCACTCAGAAGGCAGAGGCAGGCAGATCTCTGTGAGTTCGAGGCAAGACTGGTCTACAGAGTGAGTTCCATGACAGACAGAACTGTTACAGAGAGAAACCCTGTCTCTGAAAAAAACAAATGTTGAACCCTGTTGGTAGGTTGAAATCTTGAATTAAAAGAAAGCTCCTGAGCTCCATGCTAAGTGACAGACTCTTTTCTCAGCGAGGTCCCCTCTTCTGTCTGAGCTGGGCAATCCTGAACCCCATACCCTCTATTTTAGGATTGTCTAGTAGTCCTCAGGGAAGTTGCAGGCCCAGTGCTTTCTCCCAATAAGAGACCCACCCAGTGAGCACCTGGGATTTTGAGAATAACCTCCCCTTGTCAATGAGGCCTCTTGGTGCCTTGGCTTTCAGTCAATAACTTTTCTCCATGCCTCTAATCATACCCGGAATTCCTACCCCACCCCCACTGCCATGGGATAATTGGGTACTGCATTCCATTTCTTATGATAGGACCATCCTAATGAAGTAGCCCTGGCACTCTTAAACCCAGTGAATCAAATAAATCCCCCTCTAAAACCCCGCCCCATGCCTAAGGTTTATAATGTCCCTTTTCATGAAATAAACTCTCATCGATCGCCAGAGACTCAGCAATTTTGGGGGGGCTTGGAAATGAAGCCCAAAATAAATGTTATTGGGTGCACCTGTATAATCAGGCTTGTTTGGGGCACTGATTTCCATCTTGCCACTGCTGCTGTTGCCTAGCCAGGCTTATGTCTCACTTACTGCAACCAGTCACACTGATAGCTGCTACTCTCAGTATTGCTCATCTGCAACAATGGCTATTTGCTGGATGTTTCTGTAGCAGTCATGAGATTTGCCCAAATCGAATCAAACTCCTGAAGTCTCTTGGCTCCATCCAGGTGCTCGAAGCTCCTTGAAGGTACTTAGACTGGTGCTGGCAGGTTAGCTAAAAGAGCAGTAAGCTTTTGCTACATGACAGCGAAGGTTAGGGTCCTGCTTGCTTAGATAAAAACTTGTAACACCTGTAAGTGAAGAAAATCCTTTCTCCAGTTTCTCCGGGATATCCTGTGACATGGATCCAGTCCTGTATTCCATCCTTAGCCCAACACTTTTCTGCCTAGACTGAAGTAGCTCAGACCTTCCGGCAGAGGAGTGGACACTTCTGGTTTGGGATCTGTCAAGGCCCAAGCCCACCGGAAGCCACAGAATAACAAAAAAAGATTTTGTTTTTGTCTTTTGTCTTCTATTTGTTTCAGCAATAAGATGACTAAGACTTTACTTATATCCTAAAAGTAATATATTACTTTTTATGTAGATTAACCTATAATATTTTACCTTTATATTTGATTATGGGAAATGCACAATGGGCTAAGGGAGAGAGAGATTGATTATCACAATGGGGGAAAGAGGATGAGGGGACAGAATGGGGCACTACAGGAGTAATTAGATATTTGAAGTAACTTCCCCCAAATATTCACAGCATATAAATGCCAGCATGTTAATTTCCCTTTAGCAATAATTTTTAGAAAAAAACTGAAAGCACAACTTACTAAGACTGTCTCTTAAAGGCTTGTATTTTCATAGAGGAATAATTGTAAAGGTGATTTTCAACGTGGAAAGTGGTATTTACAGCTTTCCTTTGCTTATAATAGTTTTCATTAGAAATATCTACACATTTTATTTTTAATTGCCATGAAAAATCTAATAGCAGTAATTAAAATATGTTACAAAGAAATAGTATGTAATACTCAATATAATTTTCCTCATTCATTTTATTTATCTGTTGAATTTTTAAATTTTTAACTGTGTGTGCAATCATATCTACTCAGAAGACTGGGGCTAGAGAGTGCAAGTAAAAAAAACCTGCCTCGGCTGTAGAGTGATTTCTAGATCCTGTCTCAAAAAAATCATAGTAATAAGGTTGGTGAAAGGTCACTGGTCTAGCATGATCAAGGTACTGAAATCCTCAGTACTGTAAAGACAAAAAAAAATCAAAACAGAAGGTGCAATTTCAATATGAGAAAACATGTTGCCTTAATTTTTCAGCCTTGCCTTTGGACACTTGTGGAAAAAAATGGTGTTAAGATTGATAATAAATCTTACTGTACTTCACAGGATTGTTATGTTATTCAATATAATGTAATTCATGTTCAACTTTAACAATGAATGAGTTTTTATTTGCTTAGCTTTCCCTTTGCTTAGTGTTTCAATTTGGTTGGATTTGGTTTGGTTTATGTTCCAGATTGGCCTGAAATTCTCTAAATGGCAAGTGTAGTTCTAGCTTTCAAAGAGCGCTCCCTCCATTCTCCATCTCCCAAACACTAGGCTCCCAGGTATAAGCCACTACATTAGAAAAACATGAATGTTTAAAAGCTATCATTTTCATCCCTTTGAAAGTAGAAGAATTCTGTGCAACTACAATTGAGCAATGCATAGAGATTTTAAATTATTCCACATTATTTGAAACCACTCTGATGTTACTTACTTGTTCAACCATCCCCATTCTTATTCTTCCCCAATTTGTCATCCAGCTTTATGGGTATTTTTTTAACTTCCCTATATTTCTCTAATATGTTAAACTCTTTTGATCACTGTAACCAAATTCCTATTGTGGCACTCAACCACTTGGTACAATGCTTTGTACCTGCTAGATATACAATAAGGAGTTGGGTTGTGAATATAGTCTTTTAACAGCTGAGACATCTGTCCTCAATAATGATTTTTAAAAGAACATATAAAATAAGAATATGTTTACAGTGTTAAGAAATTATATGGTAATAAACTTTTATAGTTAATGATAAAAAAGAAAAGCATGAATGGGTTTTATAATAAGTATTTCTAAAGATTTTGAAAATCTATTTTAAAATGTAAGCATCTCTTAAGAATAATGACACAAAAGACATGTATTCATGTTAAATTCTTTTTAATAAAATCTTGCTGTGTGGTTTCAATGTGGTACTATGGGCAAAAGTCAGAACTTGCCTTAACGTTCTGTCCTCAGAAGAGTACAGGTAGAAGATACCATAGTAGGATAGCAAATTTTAGGACAACTTCCAAAAATTAAATAAAATAAATTAGTCTTAGAACCACTATTTCTTTCTCTCTCCCTCTCTTTTTTACTCTGTGTAACATGGCTGTCCTAGAATTCACTCCGTAGACCAAGCTAGTTTCGAACTCAGAGATCCACCTGCTTCTGCCTTTCCAGTGCTGGATTAAAGGTGTGTGCCAACACCACCAGGTGCAGTCTGGGTATTTTTTTTACTTGGAAGATGAAACATAGATTTAGAGACATATCCAGTTTTAGAATATGACAAATGTTTATGCACTGAGTGATGAGTGTCAACCTCTTGACCATTCAGCTCATGCTAAGAACTTGTGGACATTTAGTAGCCTCATTCAAGTCTAACTGTGATTTCTTTTCCTTTTTTGTAGTTTTAAAACTTTATTAAACTTGTTTTTTGAAAACTTCATACATGTATGTAATGCATTCTGATTACTCTCACATTCCCACTTTTCTTATGGCCCTCCCTCTTCCATCCACCTCTTTCCTTCCTTCATATACCTTTGTCAATGAAGGTAGAGGAGCCTAAGGTAATTCAAATTCAATAAGAATAGGAATTATCTACACAAGAAAGGGAAAAATCAACAGTCACTTTAATTTGCATGCATCCAAAAGCTAGCAAACTATAGCAATTTGTATTTTCATCTCTTGAAATTTGCAGTGTAAAGCATCCAAATTCAGGCAGAGAATTTCCAAGATAATAAAACCCCTCAAAATCACTGGTAACTGTCTTTGTTTGCATTTTTGAAGATGACTTCACTTTCTTTGTGCATGCGAGGGGCTCAAGCTGTGCTGGACTAAACTTTCTGACTGGCCTTCTTAGGCTGCAGATGAGAACTAAAGAGCCACTGCTACACAATACTTCCCCAGTCCCAGTCCCAATTTCTTGAGTGTTTTAAGGAATTGTGTTATTCATCACTTGGTGGAAAGGTGACAAGAGGTCAAACCTGTGAGACCTCAGGGTCATTTGAGTTTAAATGATCAGTTTATAGCATATGTCGATATTTGAAAGACGTTTCTTAACTAGTCATTTGGTTTTTCTTTTAGAATAACTTACAAATAATTTGAGAAAAAATCAATGCAATGCATCCAAATTTTATTTGTTCTAGTGGAAGAGTAAACAAAGTGACCTCCTTTCTGCTTCAGATTTTGCTCATCTCTCTAGTTAAATATTCAGTATACTGTGTCAAACTCAAAACTGCCTACAATTGTTTGGACTTTGAACACACTTTTGGACTGGACAAATGAGTAATTATCCTCATTTGTGATCAGGGGACTAAAGTCCTTAGTTGAATATTTGATGTTATGCTCCTAGAATTGAAGACATTTCATATTTAATAATTTTACTACTCTTCTACCTTAATCTACCTAAATTAATATCTACTTAGCAATGAGTATTTAAGAAATTTTTGTGATAATGCAAGCTCACAAGATGTTATGAGAGGCAGAAACATTACAGAAAATTGATGACCAAAAATATGGAATAGAAAAATAAGCAAAATCACAAATGAACTTCATGTTAATCAACTCTAGTCAGCATCATATTGTTTGCAGGTATCCAAGTAAAAGTGAAAACAGAATTAATCAAAGAGATTTAATTTATTTTGGTAACACTGCCTATGAACAACATAATCTACTGCAAGATAGAGTTATAATACATGAACTTTGCAAACATGTTGGGTTTGCAGAGGGTTGTAGAACAGAAAAGCTAATAAAATTACGGAGTACTAAGTGAGCTTTTTTGGTAGGAAAACAGAGAAATGCTTTTTAATACTTTTAAATATGTTTAAATAAAAGTATTATTTATATGAAACTCAAACAGGTCTTCAATAGATAAAAATGGTCAATAAAACTTATTTTGCCTTTATAACATATATTTGTATATTAATAGTGAAAATTCAATTATTTTGCTACCAAAATTCAATTATTTTGCTACCCAGGACTTAGAATTCTTGCATTCACTCTGACATATCAGAAGTAAGAAAAAGAAATGCTGTGGACCTAGATACTCACTTGGAAATATAAATTAATCATTCTTTTTTTTTTAGTAGGATTTAACCTTATTCACTTATAGTTGGATTTTAGCCATATAGTACAGGATAACTATACTACAACGAATGCACCAAAGGGAACATGAACATAGACTTTTGTTTTTCCTGTCAATGAGACACTTTGCCCTATTGGTGCTACCTTTTATGCCCCCAGTGTATGAGGAGGCTCTTGGCCCTCATATGACTGCTGAACTGGGGCAGGGGACTGTTATGTAGGGACACTCCACTCCAGAGGAGTGGGATGGAAAGTATAGGGGGTAGAGGGTGGGAGGACAAGACTGGGATGGGTGGAAAGAGGACACTCCGATGGAGATGTAACCTGAAGTAATAAATAAATATACTGATTAATTAATTAAAAATTTTTTTCTTTATTTTTTATTTCTTCAAGTTACATCTCAATTACAGTCCCCTCCCTATTCCCCCCTCCAGTCCCACCCTCCCACCCTCAACCCCCAATCCTCTCCCCTTTTTTTTAAGTTTAAGGTATATCTTATTTCCCCCTACAGTTTCCCCTTTCAGTCCAACAAATGGCTTTCTCTTATAATAATAAATACAATACAAAACAACAGAGGTAATTAGGCCACAGTTATGAGAGTTATATGGCTTAGCGTACATTTCCAATGACCAGTCCATATGTATTTGGTACCTCTCTTTAACATTCTACTATCTATTATATCAGCACATATAATAATATATTTGAAATGTCATAAATTATATATTCTCCCTGACTAATCTCTACAGTACTTCAAACTTTGTATGATTAAAAATGTGTACTCAAATAGATGAATTGATAACTTATATTTCCTTTTTCAGTTGTCAACATGAAAATGACAATAAATGAATATTAATCATTATAAAACAAAAGAAAGAGGAAAGTGGGTATTGGTAGTGAACAAAGCTTTTTGAGATTTCATATCTGTGTGTGTTAAGTTAGGACTGAAGATAAAGGAATGTGCAGTCTAAACCTAAGAGATGATGAAACTAAAAACAAATCTTTATTCAAGGGATGTCCTCTGAGGTTAGGATTCATTAATGCCAAGACTAAATGAAGACAGATGAGAGGTAGGTTGGGGAGCCTAAAAATATGTACAATGGTGTTTAGAATAGTAGATTACTTCTCAATAATACCAATGTAAAACCTTGCATCAGAAAACTAAGTTGTGCTTTTCCCAAGGTAAATAAAAACATGTGACCTTAACAGCCTCTGTTTAAAATCTAATTCCGTCATGGAGGGGAGAGATGGCTTCATGTGTAAGAGTCACATAGCCAGGAGAACTTGAGTATAGAATCCAGCATGCATGCAGGAAGCCAAGCAATGTGACCCATCTGTAAACCCACCTATGAGCAGGACAGACATTTGTGTCACTGGAGCTTGCTAGCTACCAGCCTAGCTTAGAGTCAGTAACAGACCCTGTCTCAAAGGAACAAGGCCCAGCGTGCAAAAGCAACATACCTGGTGTTCTCTGGCATCTGCATATTTGAACATAGGCACACACTCTCACATATATATATGTACAATACATGCATGCACCAAATTGGAACACACACACACACACACACACACACACATAAATGAGTATATTGAAGAAAGTGGCAAAGGTGTGTTATCTGCAAAATGTGATCCTGTGCAAAAGAAAATAGGTGATAGATATATTGGAATGTGTATATGAATGGGGACATAATTGTTGATAAATTGATAAGAAAGGAACACAAAAATACTTCCAGAGAGCACAAGTGGATAGAGATACAAACAATAGAATCAGGTAATAAGGAACATTTAAAATGTATCTAAAGTGTACAGTATGTTTCTAATACTGCTTGTAAAAGGAATAAAATGAATAGAATCACATACCCAACAAAAGTAAATTAAAATGTAAATCAGGAAGCCATGATCATTGTGAAGTTGCAAAAATAAAAATTACCAGAGTTTACGGCTTTGTTTTCTTTGACTGATGAGACAAAGGTAAAAAGCTACACACTGAAAAAATAGTTTGCCCATATATTTATAAGACTCAAATCATCATCAATGTTAACAATGGAATACTACTCAGCTATCAGAACAAAGAAATCACGCAATTTGCAGCCAGATGGATGGAACAAGAAAATCTCATCCTGAGTGATCTAACCCAGACTTAGAAAGATGCACATGGCATCTATTCACTTATAATTGGATTTTAGCCATGTAGTACAGGATAATATCTTACAACTAACACATCAAAAGAAACAGGAACATAGACCTTCTTAGATGTTAGTGGGATAATTTGCCCTAATAGAGTTGCCATATAGGCCCCCAGTGAAATAGGAAGCTCTTAACACTCATTTGACTATTGAACTGAGGGGTGCTGATATGTAGGGGCACCCCACTCTGGAGGAATAGGATAGGTGGGAGAGGTGGGAGGGTGTGAGAGTGTGGGACCAGGAGGGGTGGAAAGAAGGGACTGTGATGGAGATATAACTTGAAGTAATAAACAAACAGAAATTTGAATGATATGGAGTTTATTAAAGTCTCAGACTATATTAGTATATTTATTACATATTACTTTCAATTAAGTTTGAGCCAAATAAGAATGTTCTCAGATATAAGATGAGGAAATAATCCTGGCAGATGTCACAAGAAAATGAAAGTTACTGCAATCCCATTGAGTGGTAATCCTAAAATTGTGAGTCAGTTCACACTGAAACCTAGATTTCCAGGAGAGAAACTGGTTTTGTATAAATAAGAAGTCTTATATCCCCTTGTGGTTTTAAACAAGAGGGTGATACAGAGTTAAAATAGAGAAGGAAAGGAATTGCAGGGAAAATAATCCAATGAAAATAATTGATAGTTATAAAAAATTGACTAAATTGAAAGAGAAACCTTGATTTCTTATCAGAGTAAACAACAATGTATCTCATTAAAGTAAACATAGAGACAAAATTATAATTAAGAGGTAGGTGGGGGAGCAACCATTGTATATATAACAACAATAATATCAATTTCCTTTTTATTTCATAAAACTTTTAAGCACCATAGTTAAAATTTATTTTAAGGTTTCTTGTTCACTAAATATGCAACAGTAAGTCAAAAGTGGCTTTATATTTCCTCAGTGCTGTTTTTTTTCAACATGTATTTATTTATTTAAGTTATATCCCAATCACAGTCCTCTCCCTCTTCTCCTCCCAGTCCCACCGTCCCACCCTCTACCCCCTCCCTCTCCTATCCTTCTGCACATATCCACCCACCTCAGTTCATCAGTCATATGAGTGTTAAGTGCGACATCTTGCTCTGCGTCCCAACATGGCAGCTCAGTTAAGGTCAGGTGTCCCACTAGCAGGCAACAGAGTCCATGACCGAGACTACTGCTTTCCCTATTTGCTAAGGGATCTGTATGAAGACCCAGTTGCCTTTCATCTGTGTATGTATAGTGGGTTCTAGGTCTAGCCTAAGTTTTTTCTTCTTTTTTTGGTTAGTGTATTGGTCCATGTAAGCCTCTAGGGGCCTAGGTTGGTTGGTTCTGTTGATCTAGTGTTGGAAAATAACAAATATCGTAGATACTTAATATAAATATTAATTTATAAAATATATGGAAAGGATCTTTGCATCACTTCTGATATTTACTTCAAAACCCAATGACACTGATTTTGTCCTGATTAGGACCTTTTTATGCCTGTAACTTCAATATTTCAATTATCCTGTTGTATTATTTGAAACTTATAAACTTAGGATACATTTGTTTTATTCCTACTTCAAACTAGAAGACATGACTGATGATTGAGGTAGAGAGCCATTCATATTTCTTTTCAATATCTTCAAATGTTCTTGAAATAAAATAATAATGTTCATATATCCAGAACATTATCCCACAAATGCAATGATATTTTGCTTTCACAGCCTAAAATGGTTTGTCATCTTTCTAGAATATTTATTAAGTCCAGGCATCCATTAATATCCTATGAGCACAGTTAAGGCTTAAGTTGTTGAAATTATAGCCTGAGGTAAACCAAAATTAGTTCTGAATTCTGTTTATTTGGCAATGCCACTTAAACAGGTGTTTATTCTGCCCTGTTCGGCTTGCTTCTGTGAAAGGTAACAATGATCGTTCCTTTCTATATGCACATTACAAAGATTACACATAAAAGCTGTTATGTTTTTGTTGTGAATTACGTCTGTAATTTGTGGCAAGGTCTTGGTGTGGATGTCACTGTTGATGACAGGGATGCACTTTATCATCCTCACCTTTGGGAACCTCAGTCTTTTACCTATGGCCTGGGGTTTTTCTCTTAGTTCACAGAAAGGTCAGCAATATTTTTCAATTTAGGTAGAGGTATGCAAGGCTCAAAAAGCAGTTGGAAAGATAAATAGTTACTCTCAAGAGCTGGCACTGTGGAAGAGTCAATTTATGGCCACAAAGAAATAGTATATATTCTTTATGATACACAAAATTCCATGACACCTAATTCGAAATAACTTACTATTCTGAAGAAATGCCATTCACTGAAAATCAGTAGTGAAAACTGATGACTGAGAAAGACAACATAGTCTTGAGTTTCAAGAAGTGAAGTTTGACTGTAATAAATTTTAAAATAGAGACAGAAAAATTGATTGTAGCCTGAGAAAAGAACACATTTTATGTACAACTTCTGCTATAAGCACTGTGAGCTCACTGACTGAAACACTAATTGACATGCTAAGTGTGATAACTAAGAAATCCAAATATATTAAAATGAATTTCTACAAAATGAAGCCATAGGTTCTTGTTAATCATCTCTGCTATCTTTAATTAATAGTTAGAAGTAATGAAAATATGAGTGGAGTTACAGGTTGGCCTTTTCCTACTGTAAAAATATAAACAACTAAATGCATGATCCTAAACTCTATAATACTAAGAAAGTCATGCATGTATGATTTACACAAAAAGTTAACCTGCCAAAGTCACTATTCTAACAATTTTGGTAAAGATAACCTTCCTTTTATTAAAGTTTCAAACTGAATCTCATGTCACTCAGAAGTAAACTTCTAAGATATTTTTAGAAAAATCTTTTTCATATCTTCTTTTGAGTGTATAAAATCACATAAAAGGTGATTTTTCTTTGTTCTTTCCTACTTTTCTATCTTAATTTCCATCAATTTCATCATTTGCATAATGATTTCTGAATAGAAATATTCCCAAAATATCCAGTTTCGTTTTACATAATTGTATGTGTGTTTCTTGCTTTTTTTTGTTGTTTTATTATATTCTAGTTAGTTTGTTTGTTTCCTCTTTTTGCTTTCCATAGAGAAAGAGTGGAGTTGAGTGGATGGAGAGAACCTGGAAAGACAAGAAAAAGGGGAAACTGATAACAATGTATTTAGGAAAAATTTATTTCAATAGAAAATTAATTTTAAAAAGTAGTTATCCAGTCTGTAGGTTGCCGTTTTGTTCGAATGATAGTTTCCTTTGCCTTATAGAAACTTTTCAGTTTCATGAGGTCCCATTTATTAATTGTTGGTCTTAGAGCCTGAGCTATTGGTGTTCTGTTCAGGAAGTTGTCACCTGTGCCAATGAGTTCAAGGCTTTTCCCCACTTTCTCTTCTACTAGATTTAGTGTGTCGGGCTTTATGTTAAGGTCTTTAATGCACTTGGACTTAAGTTTTGTTCAAGGTGATAGTATGAGGCTATTTGCATTCTTTTACATGTGGACATCCAATTAGACCAGCATCCCTTGTTGAAGATGCTGTCCTTTTATCCATAATTTATAAAGAACTAAAGAAAGTAACACCAAGAAACCAAACAACCCAATCAAAAAATGGGGAATGGAGCTAAAATGAGAATTCACAAAAGAGGAATCTCTAATGGTCAAGAGACACTTGAAGAAATGCTCAACATTGTTGATTATCAGAGAAATGCAACTCAAAACAACTCTAAGATTCCAACTCACACCTGTCATAATGACTAAGATCAAAAACTCAAATGACAGCACAAGTTGGAGAGGTTGTGGAGAAAGGGGAACACTCCTCCACTGCTGGTGGGAGTGAAAACTTGTACAACCACCATGGAAATCAGTCTGACAATATCTTAGAAACCTTGGAATAGCCCTACCTCAAGACCCAGCCATACCACTTCTGGGTATACATCCAAACGATTCCTCACCAAACCACAAGGACATCTCCTCATCTATGTTCATAGCAGCTTTATTTGTAATAGCTAGAAACTGGAAACAACCTAGATGTCCCTCAACTGAGGAATGGATAAAAATAAACAGTGGTATATTTACACAATGGAATACTATTCAGCTATCAGAAACAAAGATATCATGAAATTTGTAGCCAAATAGATGGAACTAGAAAAGTTCATCCTGACTAAGCTAACCCAGACTCAGAAAGGTGCACATCTATTTACTTATGATTGGATTTTAACCATGTAGTACAGGATAACTATCCTACAACCAACACACCAAAAGGAACAGAAACATAGACCTTGTTACCTATTAGTGGAACACTTTGCCCTAATGGGGTTGCCATATAGACCCCAGAGCAAGAGGAAGCTCTTATCCCTCATATGACTGTTCAACTGAGGGGGACTGATAATGTAGGGACACCCTACTCTGGAGGTGTAGGATAGGTGGGAGAAGGGGGAGATGGTGGGAGGGTGGGACCAGGAGGGATGGAGAGAGGGGACTGTGATGGAGGTGTAACTTGAAGTAATAAATAAACATTAAAAAAATAAAAAATAAAATGAAAAGTAATTTCTTTCTTTCATTTCCAACTTTGCATATAAAAGCAGTACATTTACATGTTTTGTCCATAATTAATACAGATTGAAGAAGACACTAACATAACATTGAATAGGAAATGTTTATCACTCATCACTTGCTCCTCTCAGATCCAAAATTTTGGATTATTGTAACATTTTCCACTTCAAAGAGAAAATACTTGTTTTATTATTCTTTCCACTTCTAATTTTCTCAGCATGCTTTTAGTTGGCATTTTTCTTTTTTGTCCATTGTTAATATGGGGAGGAATATTATGGATAATACTATTCCATTTTATAAGTATATATAATACAAGATAATATTATTCCATATTATAAGTTTTATAATAATTGTATGATTGTGTAATAATTATAGTATAATTCTTTTCATTCTAGAATTATATCAAATTCAAATTACAGGTTCGTCTCTGAAAATAATTTATCCACTTCTAGAATTGACCATAAATAAGTTTTGCACTCTATTTTACAATCCAATTGAGTAATTTGAGCTGTTTAAAATCAAATTATGTTAATGTGAAACTTCATCTTATGTTCTAAATTTTTCTTCTAGTTATTTAAAAATGTTTTATTAGAATTTCATCAACAGAGAAAATATTTGAATAAACACAAATCACTTATTTACCTTCCTTGGGCCAGCTGGAGAAACAACAACTGAGGAGAAATTTGACCAGGTATCAAAAAACAAAAGTTTGAATTCTTATGCAGCCTTCTTTATGACTATAAGATACCAACTTCATGAAGCAATATTAGTTGGACATGATAGTGGCTTGCACATTGCTCCAGGAAATGCATGTATGAGACCTTCCCAAAGACAAATCAGCTAATTTCCTACGGTAGGTGGGGAAATGTTCATGATGTCCCACTCTCAACAAAGGAGCTATTTGCAGTTGATTGCTGCTAGAGGAGAGTAAGTCAATTTTCTTCATGATCGCCACCCTTGAGAGTCTATACATGCTCTACTAGCTAATCTTAGACTCTGCACATATAGGCAGCACTAAGTGTACTCAGTAGTGCCCCAAAAACAAAGGAAGAGCACATAAAGTTGGGAGGAAAATGTGTAGGGGAGGTTGAGGAGGAAGTAGAATGGAGGAAATGAGGATGGACTGGAACAAAACACATTATAATAATGAATGATTCTATCAAACTACAAAATAAGAATTATCAGAAAACTACAACTTTTGAAATTGTAAAAAAACTATAAAGGGTAATTTTAATTGAACCACCTATCTGAAATGGTTAAAGAGAATCAAGGATGAACAAGAAAATGTTCAAATCTATCTTCTCCTTGTCTGTATTACTTCTCACTACTTTATGACAAGAAACAAAGTAACAATTATCAAAACCTGACTTCTTTCAGTATTCTAATTCTCCCACTAGATTAGTTTATATTCTAAAACCTTTTTCCCAGAGTTTTCTTTTGTGTCCCACAGTGGTTGGAAAGTAGGAACTAGAGGGGGCTGCATCAACATTAGTTTATGAAGGAAGGCAGATGACAAAAAGACTGGAAATCCTTGCCCACCTGCCATACATGAAGCAAACAGAGCATGTACCTAAAATCCCAGATACACAAAGGCAAGTAGAGGTGGGGGCTATGTTAGTCATCTATAGAAAAAAAAAAAAAAAAACATGAGCCCTATTGTGTAGTATTTTTGAGTACTTGCTTTTCCCACTCACTACTCCATTTCCATTCTTAGAAGTGTTTATCTCTTTCTTAACAAACTATCTGTGTTTATATTACCTCACTACATATGTGTCCCTGGTGCAATTATTGGTCCTGGAGCATGAGAACATGAAGTTTTCAATTTGGGGTTCTCTCCAAACTCAGATTTGTGTCTGTAACACCACATAGATCACTACTTTTAAATAAGACTTTTTGTGGTTGTTTAAAGGTATTTGTCCCAAATGAGTTTATGTGCTAGAGTACATGGTTCCTTATGGATGGCAATGTTTTGGAAGGTTTTGGAACCTCATTAGAGGATGTAGATCACTGGGAACTAGCCTTGAGGTTTTATAGCTCATCTTGCCCTGAATTCTGTCTGCAGTCTTCTTTTTGACTGCCAACACAATGACTCCTGACACCATGCCTTTCTTGTCATGATAGACTCTGTCCCTTCTGAAACTATCAGACAAAATAAGCACTGTTGTTCTGAAATTGCTTCTTCTTGGGTGTTTGGTCACAGTAATGAGAAAAATTACTAACACCCCATCTCTTGGAAGCATCTGTGCATTTCTATCAACTGCTTTACTCTCACTTATTTCCCATTTTCCAACCTCTGCTTCCTCACCTGTATCTGTAATGCTTAAACTGTCTATTATAATTATACATTCACTTCAATACCCCCAACAGACTTAAAGCTCTGAATAGGCTGCAGTGTTATCTGTCCCATCCATTGTTTTTCCCAAAGACTGTCACCTTATCAAACATTTTTTTTTGGTACAAATGTAAAAGATAATTGATAACTCCAACAAAATGCACATCAATGGCCTCCTTTTTTATTATCATCTTCAAATAATGATAAAGTGGGGAATTGGTCATCTCTTGGAGTTAGTAGCTTCATTAACAACCTGAACCCCACTTCCAGCCTTTGTGAGCATCTTCAAATAAATGTACAGACACAGAAACATGCACACAAAGATAATAAAAAAATCGTGTCATAAAATGCAGTGAATGATTTTTTGCATTCTATATCAAATCGCCATTGTGAAAATGTTATAAGGTCAGTGATTATTTTTATGAAGATATCTTACAGATTCAGGCATAATTATGAAGATGTCTTACAGATTCGGGCATAATTGAGCATGGAAGTCTTTAAGGATATGGAGGGAAAAAATGCTTTTTACTCAATAACATGCCCGAAACTATAAAATATAGTCTTATGTGTAATAAACTGAAAGTCTTTCACTTTATTTCTTTCCTGTTGTTTGAGTCACAGTGGTGTTTTTCCTGTGAGGCATATGGATCTTTAATCATTTTGTTTCTGCTATGTTTATATGTGTTCTAAATTATCATGTGTATACAACCTCTAACTGTTTTCTTCACTTGAGATTGTTTGGGAGTGTTGGGGTAGTGTTAAGCATTCTAAATGTGAATTAATTGGTCCTGTGTGCTGTCTGTTACTTTTATGGACTCTTATTGGTTAAATAAAATGCTCAGGCTTGAGATTGGGCAAAGACAGAGAAAGGTGGGACTTCCTGAGATTAGAACGGGAAGTCTGTGCTTTAGACAGAGAATTAAGGTATTCCAGCCAGGAGCAGCAGGAAAGAGGATGCACACACCATGGGATAGAAAAAGGAACCTTATTCCACATGGCCAGGAACATCGGCATAGCGTGGAGAATGGCAGTCCAAGGGGACTTATGTATGTATGGGGTCATATTTGGGTAATAGAATTAAGAGCTAGCTTAGATGGGCCAAGATTGCTCAATTTAGGCCAAGGCTTGTTAAAATCTGCGTGGTGTCTGTGTACTCATTTATAGTGGCTGCTTAAAGATTAACAGCCCCCAAAACAATTAAATATAATATAAATACTGGTTAAACAATTTAATTAATTATTTACACAAGTGACACCCAACGTAATTTAACTAATTATTATTTTTACATGGGAGTGTAAAACTTCTAGGCCTAAGTTTTTTTTGTGGTTGTTGTTTTATTTGATTTCTGCCAGATTCTTCACCACCTAGATTCCCCACTATACTATTTAACCATTACACTAAAGTCCAAAATCTACCATTTCTATTCATATAGTGAAAAAAGTTCATTTTTAAAAGAAACAGTTGAACCTGGAAGACATAAAAATTAGTACATAGTTGAAGTTTATGGTCATTAAAATTAAAGATGTTTTCTTCCATAGACAGGAATTTATTTGTATTAAGATTTTTACTTTTTTTTATTTTTTGGTTGTTTATAGTATCTTTTTTATAATTTATTTTTTATTTCTTCAAGTTACATCTCAATCATAATCCCCTCCCTACTCCCCCCTCCTGTCCCACCCTTCCCCCCTCTTCCCCCTCAACCCCCCCATCCTCTACACTTTTTTTTTTTAGTTTAAGGTTTATCTTTTTCCCCCCAACAGCTCCCCCTTTCAGTCCAACAAATGGTTCTTTTTCTTATAACAATAAATACAATACAAAGCAACAGAAATAAATAGGTCACAATTATGAGAGTTATATGGCTTAGCATATATTCCCAATGTCCAGTCCTTATGTATTTGGCACCTGACTTTAACATTCTACTATCTAACCATCTCCATGAGTTTAAGGTTCTATATCTAACTCAGCTTTCATCCTAACTTTCATCACAATTTTAAAAACATCTTCTTAGATCCAGAACACCCTCTTGATTCCTAAACAACTCAAAATTTAACTATGAGACTCTGTTCTGGGTTTAAATATTTCATGGTGCCAAGATAAACAAAATTTAGGACATCTAGCATTGGCTTTATCAGCATAGGTCAGTTACTCTTCATAATGCTCATCTCTATTATTTTGTACTCAATGGAAATGAAAAATAGCCATTCTTTGCCTCTGTGTATACTAATTTTTGACAAATTCATTATGTACTATTCATTCATTAAACCAGCTCCTAAGACATAATAAAAAGTCATGGAAACTTTTGGGTTGGCCTCTTATGAATCATGATCTTAAGATTTTATCATCTTAAGATTTTATCATGATCTTCTTGAGGTATGAAAATTGAAATATAAAATCTCTACATAAAAAATCAAATCACTTTTGCATATTTTCTAATGCAATGACTGGGAACTACATTATCTGTTCCTGATTTCTTCTTATAATTCTATTACCTTTAAGATCTCAAACACATATTTAATTGTTGCTATTATTCTTCAACACCCATGGACTATATACTTCTGATATTTAAAATCCTTCTCAGTACAAAACAGAAAAAAAAAACATTATATCTGTTAAGGCCCCAAGTATTAAGTGATTGTACAGGAAAATAACTTTTGAGAAAATTTGTATTTTAATGAGGTAACTCTATTTGAGGCATCCCAACAAGTATTTGCTTAAATACTCCCCATTAATCAAATCATTCACTTACTAAACCGTACCCTTAATGTATTAAATACGTCAGCTCAATTGTGGTCATGTCTGCTACTAAGTTGTGTGGAAGGTTGCAATTGGTTTGCAAATCACAAGGTTTGTTCTGAATGATTGCTTCTCAGCTAGTCAACCTGTCAGGAGTCACACTTCATGCTTCATATGTGTCAGATTTTCTTGGAGTCCAGGGCATTTACTGTAATGAGACAGAGTGATTTTTATGATTCATTAACTGTTCATCTCATATCATCACCACATGGAAAAGAATACAAAGTAAGCACTTCTACAGGATTTTTTTTTTCTTGCCTAACATATGCATTTTTTTCCCTGAGGAATCATAACATACTGAGGTATCAACACAGATATAGTTGAAGTAAATGGACACTCTTACTTCTACAATATGTTAAAGTCTGCTATCCAATTAACATAATTAATTGGAAATTAATTCATCTAAAATTTTAGTAAAATAGAAATAAGAGGTAAATCAATGAGGAAAATTCTTCATTTAATTTTTATTAATATATATTCAAATGTAGAGTTAATATATAAATTTAAAACCCTACCTCTCACAAAGGGGAGGAAGAAAAAAAAAACAAAAAATGAAGAAGAACAATTACTAAAGACAATAATGGAGCACAAATTTAAATCTAAAGATAAGGAAATTTCTTATGGAAAAAAGTATATGGGGAAGGAAAACAACAAGAATTTGGAAATAAACCAGAGTACTACTGAGGAAAAACAAAGAAACATAAAACCCAAAACACATCCTAGATAAAAGCAAAGCAAACAAAAAACTGTTTATAAATGTGGCACTTTTAGGTAGATTTTGTATATTGTGTGGTGACAAGTAAAGACAATCATGTCATTGTCTGCAAGATGATCATTAGACATGCTTTCCAATACAGAAAATGTAAGAGGAATAGGTGGTAATAATCTTAAAGAACCAAGTGAACAACTGCTTTTTTAAGTGAATTAAAGACCATTAACACCTTAAGTACTATGTTAAAGAGATTTGGCCTTGTCATGTTCCTTAATTTATTAGAAAAGCTTTAAGTTTCTCTCCATTCAATTTGATGTTGGCTACTGGATTGTTGTATATTGCCTTAATATGTTTAGATATGGTCCTTGTATGCCTGATCTCTCCAAGACTTTTAAAAAGAAGCGGTGTTGGATTTTGTCAAATGCTTTTTCATCATTTAGCTAGATGTTCGTGTGGTTTTTTTTTTCTTTCAGTTTGTTTATGTGGTGGATTACGTTCATGAATTTTCAGATGTTGAACCATCCCTACATCCTTGGGATGAAGCCTATTTGATCATGGTGTATGACACTTTTGAAGTGTTCTGAATTCAATTCGCAAGTATTTTATTGTGTATTTTTGCATCAATGTTCAAAAGGGAAATTGGTCTGAAATTCTCTTTCTTTGTTGGGTCTTTGTGTGTTTTAGGTATCAGGGTGACTGTGAGAATGAGTATGGCAGTGTTCCTTCTGATTCTATTTTTTAGAAGAGTTTGAAGATTATTGGTATTAGCTTTTCTTTGAAAGTCTGATAGAATTCTGTGCTGAAACCATCTGATCCTGGGTCTTTTTGGTTTGGAAATTTTAATGACTGTTTCAGTTCCTTAGGGGTTATATGACTGTTTAATTTGTTTACCTGATCTTGATTCAATATAGTACTTGAGGGTATAGCTAGAGTAATAAGACAACTAAATGAGATACAAATTGGAAAGGAAGAAGTCAAAGTATCCCTATTCACAGATGATATGATAGTATATATAAGTGACCTCAAAAATTCCACCAGATAACCCCTACAGCTGATAAACCCCTTCAACAAGGTGGCTAGATAAAAAACTAATTCTAAATCAGTAGCCCTTCTTTACACAAAAGATCAGTGGGCTGAGAAAGAAATTAGGGAAACAACACCCTTCATAATAGCTACAAATAACATAAAGTACTTGTGTCACTAACCAAGCTAGTAAAAGACCTGTATGAAAAGAACTCAAGTCCCTGAATAAAGAAATTGAAGAAGATATCAGAATATGGAAAGATCTCCCATGTTCATGGATAGATAGGATGAACATAACAAAAATGGCCATCCTACCAAAAGCAATATACAGATTCAATGAAATTCCTATAAAAATGCCAGCATAATTCTTTACAGACATCAAAAGAACAATTCTCAATTTCATATGGAAAACAAAAAACCCAAAATAGCTAAATCTGCACAATAAAAGAACACTGGAAGCTATCACAATCCCTGATTTCAAGCTGTACCACAGAGCAATAGTAATAAAAACTGCAAGGCACTGGCATAGAAACAGACTGGTTGATCAATGGAATCAAATCAAAGACCCATAAATAAACCCTCACACCTATGGTCACTTGATTATTGACAAAGATGTCAAAACTGTACAATGGAAAAAAGAAAGCATCTTCAACAAATGATGCTGGTCTAACTGGATGTCAACATGTAGAAGAATGCAAATGGACCCATGTCTATCCCCCTGCACGAAATTTAAGTCCAAGTAGATCAAAGACCTCCACATAAAACCAGACACACTTAATCAAATAGAAGAGAAAGTGGAGAAAGGCCTCAAACTCATTGGCACAAGTGACAACTTCCTGAACAGAACACCAATAGCTCAGACTCTAAGACAAACAATCAATAAATGGAATCTTATGAAGCTGAAAAGCTTCTGTAAGGAAAAGGACAAAGTAATGAGAACAAAACGGCAGCCTACAGATTGGGAAAAGGTCTTCACCAACCTCACATTTGACAGAGGGTTAATATCTAAAATATATAAAGAACTCAAGAAATTAAAACTAAACAAATCAAATAATCCAATCAAAAATGGGGTACAGAACTTAACTGAGAATTCACAAGAGAGGAATCTCTAAAAGCCGAGAAACACTTGAAGGAATGCTCAACATCATTGATCATCAGAGAAATGCAACTCAAAATGACTCTAAGATACCATCTCACACCCCTCAGAATGCCTAATATCAAAAACTCAAGAGATAGCACATGCTGGTGAGGATGTGGAGAAAGGAACATTCCTCCATTGCTGGTGGGCATGTAAACTTGCACAACCACTTTGGAAATCAATCTGGCATTGTCTTAGAAAATTGGGAATAGGTCTACCTCAAGACCCAGCCATACTGGACCTTGGCATATATCCAAAAGACACTCCACCAAACCACAAGGACATTGCCTTAACAATGTTCATAGCATCGTTATTAGTAATAGCCAGAAATTGGAAACAACCCAGATGCTCTTCAACTGAAGAATAGATAAAAATCTGTGGTTCATTTACACAATGGAATACCACTCAGCTATCAGAAACAAGGAAATCAAGCAATTTGTCAACAAATGGATGCATCTAGAAATGCTCATCCTAAGTGAACTATCAGACCCAGAAAGATACATATGGTATGCACTCTTTTATAAGTTGTTATTAACTTATAAAAGAGTATATACCCAGTATGACTGTAATCAAGTTGGAGAAACTTAATTAAGTCATAAGTGGTGGACTGGTATCCAAATACAAAGGATCTCAAACAAATATAGTAACATAATAACTCATTTAATAATTACAAAGGACTCATATAGAAATATCACAAGTGAAAATATTCAATAGCCAATGGGTATAGGAGACACTTATTGTCAGGGAAATGCAAATCAAAAAGTACATGACACACCTTCACACTTATCAAAATGCTATTTAAGAGTGGAAAAGGATGTCCAGAAATTCTGCTGCTAAGGTTGAAATCTGGCATTACCAGAAAACCCCAGAGCTCAGTGCAAACTGAGAGACTTTCAGCAGGGTTCCCTCATTCCTGCATGATTTTAGGAAATCTCAGATCCTGAAGTGATGAATGTCACATAGGCCTCAAGGGGATCACAGGTCCAACTCAATTTACTGATAAGACACCAGTTCAGTAAGCAACTGGGGTTCCTGGAAAAACCTCCCCATGTTAATGAGAAATCTTAAGTCCCTTAAGCTTCCAGCCAATGACCTTTGTCCAATCCTCTAACCATACATGGAGTTCTTTCCCACCCCTGCTGCCTATAGGAAAATTAGATACTGTGTTCCCCTTCTTTCTTTTTTCCAAGATGAAAAGGTTTCTTTTATTTAGCTTTTTAAAGAAATTATTTGTTTATTTTACATTCCAATTGCAACCCTCCTCACTCACCTCCTTCCAGCCCCACCCTCACACCCACTTCCTCTGTATCCCCCTCATCTGGTACCAACCCACTCTGGCACATAAATTGCATCAGGACTAAGTACTTACTCTTCCACTGAGGCAAGACAAGGCAGATCTCCAAGGAAAATGGAGTCCAGAGGGAGGCAACAGAGACTAAGTCTGAGAGAGTCCCCACTCCAGTTGTTAGGGGATCACTTGAGGACCAAACAGCCCATCATCTTCACATATGTAGTGGGCCTAGGATCAGTCCATACCATGATGCTGCATGTAAATGAAGTATCCCTGGCACTCCTAGCCCCAGCTAATCAAACACATTCATTCCTCAAACTCCTCTCACTGTCCAAGGTTTATAATGTACCTGTTCATGAAATAAACTCTCTCTACATTCCTATAAAATGGTTGCCTGAGACTTGCTGCTTGTTTTGGGCTTGGGAAGGAAGGGCCTTCTCCCTCCCAGAAGAATTTATAGCTGGATCTGCCTGCTTAACCCAAGCTCTTGTTGCTGGCAGCCAGAGCTCACTTTGGAGTGTCTGGGATGCTCCCGGTTTTGTCGTGTCACTGTCACCACTCTGGTAGCCACCTCCAAAGCATACCAAGGTGCCAAACTTCCAGTTTCTCCTGGACCCATGCTGCTTACCGTAGTGCTCACCTGAGGCGAGGGCTATTCCTGAAGCAGCTGCCAGATTCATACAAACCACGTTGGACACCTAAAGTCGCTTGGGTAGGTCCAGGAGCTCCAAGCTCCTTGAAGCTGCCCAGCCTGGTCCTAACAGCTTAGCTAAAAGAGCTATGACCTTTTGCTACGCTTTAGAGAGGTTTCTCTCTCTTGTGTGCTTAACATAAGAGCTGTAACACTTTACGATGAAGATTTCTCCCACCTCTCCAGAATATCCTGTGCAATACATCCTGCCCTATCCTTTTCTGCCTGGAAATTGACATAGGACCTTCTGGTGGAGAAGTGTGGACTTCTGGCTTGGTACCTGACAAGCTCCTAGTTTCCCAGGAAAGTACCCAAAAGGGCCACAACAGCTCCCAGGAAGATGCAGAATGACAAAAGGATAACAAATGTAGGCAAGGAGATGGATGACAAGTAATTACTGTGTACTGTTAATGTGGATAGAGATTTTCATAACAGGATAGAAAATAGAGTGAAGGCTACTTAAAAAATCAAAAGTAGAAGCACCATATGATTGATTTATCTGTTCCACAACTGTGTATATGTCCAAAAGAAATGAAGTCAATGTGCTAAAATGATATCTATACCCTCATGTTTATTGTAGTTTTTTTTTTTTCACAGTGAACGTCATTGTTCATCAGTGTTGAATAATTACATAAATGTGGTCCTCATGTAGAGGAAAGGAAGGTTAAGGAAATATCAGTCAAAGTATACAAAATATCATTCATGTAAGATAAAGACCTTAAGAGATTATCCTGCAACATGGTGACTATGGTTAAAAGTCTATTACATTCTTGAAAAATGAATTTAATGTTCTCCTTATAAAAAAGATAGCTGAGTTTGTTAATTTCTGTATTTATTCAATTTTAAATATGCATATTTACATCAAAGCATTGTTAGGGACTGTGTAATAACTCAAAGAATAAATACATGTAGGTATCTCCAAGCCTAACTACCTGAGTTTAATCATAGGAAACCATGCAGTGAAGGAGAAAAAAATTATTCCTGTAGGTTATCCCCTGACCTTTACATGTGTGCATTGTCACTCATGTGTCCATACGCATGGACTTTAAAAAAAGAAAATAAATAAGTTAATTAATAAATAAAGTAGAAAAAAAGAAAAAATATGCTATACGTAACACAGGCATTTTTATTTGTCAGTTTCAGTGAAGACTATTTCAAGAGGCTAAGGTTTTACAAGCATGAAGAGCATGTTTGAAATGATAGAGTTGAGGTGCCTTGGTAATAGGAATTTTGAATAGAATTATGTCAATATGAAATATAAATTACAGGGACTTAATGGAGATTTAGTGGGGATATATCTTGTAGGTCATTGATATTTTTCTAGTAATAAAACTGAGATTATCAATAAATAGATTTATATAGAGAGAAAGTGAACAGATAAGATCTACATCCACATGTTTGATAGTCTTAAGATGGGTAACTTTGCAGTCACTATTGATGCAGCAGGGAAAATAACAATTGGATTGCTGGAAATAAAGCACTAAGCAATGAGTATTCTGAAATAAAGCTGAAAACATACTCTGAAATAACTGAAGAGATTAGAGCATCAATACTGCTTGGAAAGGAAAAATAACCAAAATTGAGAACTACTGTTGGAATTAGAAATGCACAATAGGAGACTGAACACAAATATTTGGGGAGCATGCTGTCGGGAAATGAGACTAGTAGAAGACAAACTACAAGTAAATAAATTATTCTGTAACATACATTGTTAAATAAGGATGTAAGAGCTAGAGAAAGCTATAAATATGTATATAATATATACTATAAAACATACAATGTGTTGAAAATATAAGCAGAAACTATAAACTATTATGGTTAAATAATTTACATAAAATTATTTCTGTGATTTTTAAGTTATTCTTAATAAAACATGGACATTATACATAGCAGTTTCTCCGTTTCCAATTATAAACTCACCTGTGTGTTACAGTGTAAGTCATATGCTTAAATTAAGCTACAACCCTGGGTACAGTGGGTTGAGAAGGGGGTGCTAGTGGGGCAAGGTGTAGTAGCTGTTCTGCTCTTTGTTGATAATCACACATGTCCTGTTGAGTCACTGAGCTAGAATGCTATCAGGACTAGAAAACTGAATGTTATCATTTTTGGGCTGAGAAAATCCATTCAATTTTTAAGTCATGATTTTTCTATTAATGGCTGCAACATAAATAACATAAATAAGGTTGCTGAGTCTCAGACTCATGAACATTTTTACATTGTTGTTTTATTCTCTGAAATTAGTGATTTTGTTGTTTGAAATTGAAAATGTTAGATTAGTATTGATAATGGTGACATGAAAATAAAAGAAAGAGGAGACAGACTCCAGCAGGAGAGTTGTTCTTTAAACACAACAAATGAAGGATGCCAGTGTCTCCCTGGGAGTGGAGACTGGAAACCCAGGAGCAGGGACTTTGTAACTTACAGGGAAGAAGTGGGAACTTTGGGGGAGGAAAGTTTTATCGGTAGGTATTTTCTTTGTAGTTTCAAGGCCAAATTATGTTAGCAAATAATCTCATTATGATGTTGGGGTTTTTTTTGTCAGGCAGTTGTTCTTATCATTATACTGAGTTAGGAGTTTCTCAGATCCTCTGAGGTACCTTGTTTTTTGGTCATTAACCCCTTAGGAATATTTTTATTGGCCAAGAGGCTGCAGATCACTTTTTCACATCTCATGTCATAGCAATTACCAAAAACAAAAAGGCCATGAACTTGAAGGAGAGTGATGAGGGGCATACAAGATTGTTTGGAGGCAGAAAAATAAAGGTAGAAATGCTGTAATTATATTTATAATCTCAAAAAATATAATTATATGAACAGAATGAGATAGTATGACATATTTTAGAGTTGGTTTGTGCTCACACAACAAAATCCCTTGAGTTATCCAAATTGTGCTATCGCTTTATTTTTTACTATTTTCTTTATCAAGAGCCAATGTACTTAAACATATATATATATGTATATATATACATATATATTATCAACAACAACAAAAAGAACTATTTTTAGTGTGTAAACCACAACACAGTGCATTATTTATGTAATTTCACATTCTCCTCTGAAAATTCTGGTCAGTAGAGGCCCATACTCATTTGATGTTTGAGACAACATAAAAAGAAATAACAACAACTTTCAGAAGATCTCTTGAGGACTGAGAAAGCTACACCATGACTTTATATGGTAGAATCACTCATGTTATATTTTCAATGTTGTTCTGATATTATATATTTATTGGCATGTTCTATCCCATCCATTTTCTCTTTATCATGCGTTACCCTGTATGGTGTTCATTCATTACAAAAAAATAAATGTGCCATGGAAGAGTGAGTATATAGTGCTGAAAAACTGGAGAATATTAAAGTGACATTAAAAAATTATTCATTTATTCATTTTACATCCTGATTATAAAACATCTTCCCTCCTCTCCTCCTGTTCCCATCCTCACACCCTTTCTCTCCTTTTCCCCCTCTCCTTCTCCTCTGAGAAGGGGAGCCCCTCCTCTATCAACCCAGATCTTCAAATCACATCAGGACTAAGAGCATCATCTTCCACTGAGGCCAGACAAAGCAGTCCATCTAGGTGATCCACAACAGGCAATAGAGACCATGCCAGGGCAGTCTCTGGTCCAGTTGCTAGGTGATCAACATGAAGATCAAGCTGCCCATCAGTTATATATCTGTACATGGCCTAGGTCCAGACTACACATGCTTTTTTTTTTTTTTTTTTTTTTGGTTGGTGCTTCAGTCTCTGTAAGCACCCAGGGGCCTAGGTTAGTTAACTCTTTTAGTCTTCTTGTGAAGTTGTCCCCTCTGGATCCCTCTATTCTTCCTCTTCTACAAGACTCCCAAGCTCCACCTACTGTTATGACTGTGAGTCTCAGTATCCGTTTTAATCTGTTGCTGGGTAGGGTCTCTTAGAGGACAGTATGCTAGGTTCCTGTCTGCAGGCACAGCAAAGTACATTAATAGTGTCAGGAGTTGGCTCTCTCCCTTAAGGTGGGTTTCAAGTTCTGTCAGTAATTGGTTGGCCGTTCCCTTAATCACTGTTCCATATTTATTCCTGTACATCTTGTATGCAGGGTATTATTAGTATAAGATGTTGTGATAGTCTAACCCCCTTCATATCACACTTCAGCAGAGTGACCAGCAAGCACTATGATTGCAGAAGGAAATGTTATAAGCTTGGATTTCTTCTCTTTATTCTTTTGTTTCTAAGAAAACTGGCTTTGATGATGTAACTATTCTGAGATTTGTAATACATCCATTCTAAAAAGTAAATCTCTACTTTTCTCCACAATTTTCAAGGAATTCCAATTTTTGAGAGGAACTTTTAGTATTTTTATATTTTCCATCCCAAGTTCCTGAGGAAATGTTAGAGCCCCAGGGAAATTTAACATTAAGCATTTGTTATGTTTATGTCCCCATTTACTTCTCCTCATAAAAGATGCTTAATGCAGAAATATGTGAAGACTTAGCACAGTCCTCTGCCTAATTCCCAACAATCTTAATTAGATGCCCTCCCTTGGACTTCCGATTTTTACAGCAGAATAATCCATATTCACTCTCTGTTATGTATTTTTTATCAAATTAGCTTGCACTCTGCCCAACAAATCTAATAAGCACATGTTGACGTTATAATGATGTGAGGTGCTTAAGGTGCCTCTCTAAGACATCATACAATAATGTTCACTTCAAAGCATTCTTCTCTGTACTTGTGGTACAAATCTGCCAAGGATCAGTTGGAAGAAGACAGTAGAGGTAAGAAGGACTTCCTGTCCTAATTCAAATCACAGCATGAATTAACTCACCACCTTTGCTTCATTCCAATATGACTTCAGATCTTTTGTCTGCTAATCTAGTGAAAATATGAGACCATAAGCATTTGAGAGGTTGGGAGTGATGATCTGGGCATGCTGACACACACTATTATTTCCTGATGCATTTCCATGACTACCCTGTTACTCTGAAATTAAGAAGAATTAAGGAATATTTCCATGCATGAGATTAAATACTAGAGGTTACTTTATAAATGTTTGAGTTCCTACTGTATTTATTGGTGAGTGAGACAGTTAATAAGAGTTATATACATCATACAGTAATTTTCTTAGGATTTAAGATATTAAGATTTTTATCAATGTACATTTTATGTATCAATATGAAAATATGTTATTAGAAAACAATTAATTAAAATGTTTAAATAGGTAAAATTAATTGTAGAATTGCTGTTTATTTTGTGTAATATAACATTGGTATTAATATATATATATAGAGAGAGAGCAAAAATAATACATTGTCCTGATACATCAATAAAAATGAGTCACTCCTTTTATTACTTGCCATAAAGAATCTATTTACATTTTATAATCCTTGACTTTTTACCCGGCAGTCACCATCATATCTTAATATGCACAAACTGCTAGCATGCAATATTAATTTCTGATCTTAACTTTTAAAAGTTAGATCCATTGTTTCTTTGAAAACACATTTCTTGTATTATCTGCTTTGATATTGTTGACTTAATGTGTGGGTTTGATAGAGAACAAGCACCATGCTGGGAACAAGCCATAAAAGAGATAAGATGTCTTACAGAACTTTATGTCAAGATTTTCCTTTTATTCTGCTTCTAACAGTTTCCCTGTTAGCTACAGTGTCAGGACTGTGGATATGCTCCTCTCATGATGCTCTCAGGGAGGGGGTCCTCAGGATCAGCCTGTGCCTCTTAGTCAAAATCTCTGCAGCGGGCTTGCTTGGGAAGCACGCAATGGTCCAGAGCTGCTTTACTGCTCCAGGCGAAGATGTCGATGCTGTAGATTGAGGCTGTAGACTGAGTGCTCTGCCAGGGTAGGTGCAAGCAGGGAGTTCCAATATGTCCTCTGTATCCGGTCCACAGCACACGTGTCAGGGAAGCTTAGCCACCTGTTAGCTCTGTTAGCTACTGGTCAGCCAGAAGCCACTATGTTGCAAATTCCAAGGAGAATCACACTCAGTCTTACCACCATGGATCTACTGGTCCTCTTTGGGTGTCAGAACACCTGCATGGAAGCTGTGGACTCGCGAAACCAAGTAGGGCCTCTGTTTGGAGGTCGAAGCCTCCAGCTTGGGTACTGAATTGATCTGATCTGCCTCTGCTGGCTCTTCCACTGCTTCGGGAAGTGCTCTGTCTCCAGTATCTGGCGTCTCTGGTTCTTCCAGTGTCTATATGTCCTGTTCAGGGTTCTTTATTGTCCCTATCATTGCCAGAGAAGCCCAAGCCCAGGTGGCTTGCACCTCTTCTCATACAGTTATAGGCTTTTTTTTTTTTTTTTAAGGTTTGGGAAATTATTTTCAATGATTTTGTTGAAGATATTTTTCTGGTCCATGGAGCTGGGAGTCTTCTCTTTGTTCTATTCCTATTATTCTGAGATTTTTGTCTTTTCATAGTGTCCTTGATTTCCTGAAGGTTTTGTGTCAGGACTTTTTTGGATTTTACATTTTCTTTGACAGATGTATCAATTTCTTCAGTTTTATCCTCTGTGCCTGAGATTCTTACTTCCATCTCTTGTATTCTCTTGGTGATGCTTGTGTCTGTAGTTCCTTTTCTTTTTTTAAGGTTTTCCAGTTCTTTGGATGTCTCGGCTTGTATTTTCTTTATTACTTCAGCTTCCCTTTTCAGGTCTTCCATTCCTTTTGGGATTTCCTTAGATTATTGTGGTCACTCCCTGGAAAGGGATTTGGGTATCCATGACGTCTTCCTTTTCCTTTCTCTTTTACTTCCTTGCTCATGGCGTCAGCATTTTCCTCTGCTGTTCTGTCCTTAATCTTTTCAAATAGCACCATGTTTAAAGAAACTAACCATTCAGTATGTTCAATTTTGAATGGTCATTTCCAAAGTTGTATACCAAAAGAAAGTTAATTTATATTCTTTTCATATGTTAATTATCTCTGGTACCTTCCTTATTGTACTGAAAGCTGAATAATATGGATAGACTAATGAAAATTCAAACAATTATCTGAAAAGTAGTCAATATCATGGTGAAAATTACCATAAAGGTGTAGATTCACCACTAGATTTCTAGCATATTTTGCAGTCTTAAATAAATGAAAATTCCTACATAGTCATTAGAATGGTCTAAAACCAAGACCCACTAAGCAATACTTTTGGCCAATTGACTTACTAACTTCATTCACTCTCTAAAAGTATATCCAATAATTGGATTGTTAATCATTATGTATATTTCATAGATAGTGAAACATGCTCAAAACTACCAAAGAATACAAAGTCAGGCAGAACTAACACCAAGTGGGTTACACAGTTCTGGACAATAAGATACAAGTTGGCACAAGGGGTTTGAAATGTTCTGGCTAAAACTTCACACACATAATAAAGTTAATGAGATATGAAATTCTTGTGAGGTGTTTGATGATCTAGAAATTGACTTATGGGCAAACTTTTGCTTTATGTAATAATCTTGTAGATTCCTGTAGCTTTTGTCATGAAGTAACTCCCTCATTTGTCCTTCACTATCTTTCTATAAAGGTATAATAGCTCTTGATTGTTATATGCCTGTGGTATACTAGAAAATTGTAATTCTTATTGTAATAGTAAGGAAAAATGAGGAAAATTCTTAAATGCAGGAAGTTTAACTAAAGCATTTACTTATGAAATAAAAGGGGAAGGTTTGAGAATAGTTGGGAATGGGTGAAAGTAAGAATAATAATATTTTGTTGAGTATTCCAGACAAGCAGCTGTTAGTGAGAGAATCAGAGAGACACCAACGCTCAGGCTTTTAGAAGTTCAGTGGAAATTTCTAAAATTAGAAATTTTACAAATTAAAGTAGAAACACTTTGCAAGTATATTCTACTTGTGGGAGATAATTTAAAACTATATTTTCAAATAAAGATATGACATAAATAATTCTTTAAAAAACCCATCTTCATCCACTTAAGCCTTATTTGTCAAGCAATTGCTACTTTTAGTATTAAATAAACAAAAGTCAAGAAAGTGTTTTAAAAATCACTTTTAAAAAGAAAATTATAAATTTTGTATAAAGGTAGCAGATTCAATCAAGAATAACCAGTAGAAGTGTATTTAATTTATGATTAATAGATTAAACATATTCAGTATTGAGTGCTAACCAATGGGTAAGGGGTCTGATTTAATGTCTCTAAAGAAACTAAAATCTTAAGGATTTTAATGAAAGGATTCTCAGTTCACCATACCTAATTTTAAAAAATACTGTATTTTTTCAAAGAAAAGCATAGAAAAGCCTTGATTTACATTTCTATATCTGAATCTATAAACTTACCTGCTATCTTTTCATTTTTTATTGATTTTGTTTTCATTTTTTTATTTGTCCAAAAGGAAGGCAATAGAGTCAGAGACAGTCCCTGCTTCCACTGGTAGGAGTCCACATGAAGACTAAGATATAACTGTAACACCTATGCAGAGGGCCTAGGGCAGTCTCATGCATGGTCAGTGCTTGATGGGTCAGTCTCTGTGAGCCCCTGTGGGCCAGGTTCGTTGATTCTGTAGGTTTTCTTGTGGTGTCCTTGATCCCCCTGGTTCCTACAATCCTTCCTTATCCTCTTCCATAGGATTCCCCACAGGATTGGCTGTGAGTCTCTACATCCATTTCCATCAGTTGCTGGGTGAAGTCTCTCTGATAAAATTTATGCTAGGCAACTGTAGCAAGTACTGAAGGTCTTGCCTGGTTACAAAAGATGGCCACTTCAGGCTCCATATGCCCTGTTGCTAGGAGTCTTAGCTATCTAGACCTGAGGGATTCCTGGGAATTTCCAATGCCCTAGGTTTCTAGCTCATCCCAAATTCCCCCTCCCTATTATTCTAGTTGTCTTTCCCAGTTCTCTCTACCTCCATGCTTTCCCAACCTGATCCCTCCTGTTCCTATCCCACCTCCTGTGGTGCTGGGGAGCCATGAGACTGAGGAAGCTAGCCCAGAGCAAGAGTAGGATCGAGGCATGCCCAAATCCCAGAAATCTTGTCCTGAGATCAGCAGGAGTAGGATCACTCAAACTTTGTCCTCAGCCTGCATGTCCCAGCGCACTTAGCACTGTGCGCTCACCTTTGCCCTCCAGGGGAGGTTCCATAGCCTCATAACCAGATTAAACTTCCTCTCCCCTTACAAGGTCATGTCCAGCAGTACTTGTAATTCATCCTCTGCAACTGAGGTATCCCCACCTCTCAAAGTTTTAAGTAGCCTTTGTTCCCCCAATTAAACAAGCTGTCTCACTGAAGTTATCTCCAAAGAGTCTGTTCCTGTCACTCATAGCTGCCTGAGATGTCTTGTCATCCTCAGTGCCCATCTGTACTCTGGGACTCCCTGCCATTCAGGCCTCTCTTTTCCCCTTTCAGGATCCACTGGTTGCAATTGTGGGCTGATCATGCAGTAACTGGAAAGTGAAGCTGGAGCAGAAACTCCCACCTCAGTCTAGTGCCCTTCCTCCATCTATCCACGATGTCTATTCTATGCTATTTACTCCTCTCAGTGTGATTCACATGTTCTCCACTGAGCTCTTCTTGATACTTAGCTTCGTTGGGGTTGTGGATTGTAGCATGGTGGTCCTTTACAGCTAATGTCTACTTATAAGTGAGTATTCACCGTTTTTATCTTTCTTGGTCTGGGTTATTAGCCTCTCTCAGGATGACCTTTTCTAGTTCCATCCACTTGAATGCAAATTTCATGATGTAATTGTTTTTAATACCTGAGTAAACAACACTGTGTAAATGTACCACATTTTCTTTATCCATTCTTTGGTTGATGGGAATCTAGGTTTCCAGTTTTGGGCTGTTATGAATAAAACTGCTATGAACATAGTTAAGCCAATTTCCTTGTGGTATGGTGGAGCATCCATTAAGTATATGCTCAGGAATAATATAGCTGGGTCTTGAGGCAGAACTATTCTCAATTTTCTGAGAAACTGCCAAATTGATTTCCAAACTGACTGTACAAGTTTGCACTCTCACCAACAAAGGAGGAGTATTCCCCTTGCTCCCAGAAACTCACCAGCATGAGCTGTCACTTGTGTTTTTTATCTTAGTCATTCTGACAGGTGTATGATTCTTCTCAGAGTCATTTTGATTTGCATTTCCCTGATGGCTCAGTATGTTGAACATCTCTTTAAGTGCTTTTTGGACATTTGAGATTTCTCTATTGAGAATTCTGTTTAGATCTGTACCCCATTTTTTAAGTGGGTTTTTAGATTTGTTCATATAATTCTTTATATATTTTGAATGTCAGCCATCTTCCAGATGTTGAGTTGGTGAAGAACTTTTTGCATTCTGTATGCTGCTCTTTTGTCCTATTAATGATGCCCTTTGCCTTACAGAAGCTTTTCAGTTTCATAAGAACCCATTTATTAGTTGTTAATCTTAGTGCTATGCAATTGGTTTTCTGTTTAGGAAGTTGTCTCCTGTGCCAATACATCCAAAGCTATTTCCCACATATTCTTCAATTAGGTAGATATATCTGGTTTTATGTTGAATTCTTTGATTCACTTGGGCTTGGAATTTTTGCGAGATGACAGATACAGATCTATTTGCCCTTTTCTACATGCAGGTATCTAGTTATGATGCAGTGATCTTTTATGTATTCTAAATGCTAATTAATTGCTCCCAGAGGCCTGCTTGCTATCTGTTTCTTTACTTACTAACCATTGTCTCTGATTAATTGAATAAATTCTGAGGCCTGAGATTGGGCAAAGACAGAGGTAGGCAGGACTAAGATGTGTGGGCTTTTGGAACAGGGAGATAGATGGGAAGAGGAAGTGAAGAGAGGAAGCAGAAGACATGAGAAGAAGATCCTGCCATGTGGCCTGGCACATCAGCATAGCATGAAGAATAACATCCCAAGGGGACATATGTATATACAGGGTTTTATTTGGGGAATGGAATTATAAGTTAGCTTAGATGGGCAAAGATTGCACTATCCAGGCTAAGGCTTGTTAAAATCCATCAGGTGTCTGTGTGTTTATTTATAATGGTGGGTTAAGTATTAACACCACTGACTCATTAAATATAATTTAAATACTGGTAAATAATTTAATAATTACTAATACACAGTTAGACCAGAGCCAATTGTTGAAGGTGCTTTTTTGTTTTCTATTGTAAGGTTCTGGCTCCTTTGTCAAAAATCATGTGTCCATAGTTGTGTGGAATTATTTCTGGGTCTTTGATTCTATTCCACTGATCAACCCTGTCTGTTTGTATGCCAATTTCACGTTGCTGTGTATTGCAACTTGAAATCAGGGATGGTGATACTGCCAGCAGTTCTTTTATTGTAAAGGATCATTTCAGCTATTCTTGGTTTTATGTTTTCCAATATGAAGCTGAATATTGTTCTTTGAAGGTCTGTAAAAAATTCTGTTTGAATTTTGATGGGAATTGCATTGTATCTCTAGATTCCCTTTAGTAGGATGGTCATTTTTACTACGTTAATCCTAACGGTCCATGAGCATGAGCGATCTTTCCACATTTTGATGTCTTCTTCAATTTCTTCCTTCAAAGACTTAAAGTTCTTGTCATACAGTTCTTTCACTTACTTGGCTAGAGATACTCAAAAACATTTTGGGACTATTACATAGGGTGTTCTTTCCCTAATTTCTTCCTCATTCTGTTTTTTTTTTAATACTTTATTTTTTTATTTCTTCAAGTTACATCTCAGTCACAATCCCTTCCCTACTCCCCCTTCCTGTCCCACCCTTCCACTCTCTTCCTCCCAACAGCACCCCCTTTCAGTCCAACAAATGGTTCCTTCTCTTATAACAGTAAATACTATACAAACAACAGAAATAAATACGCCACATTTATGAGAGTTAAATGGCCCAGTATACATTCCCAATGTCCAGTTCATACATATTTGGCCCCTGACTTTAACATTCTACCATCTAACCATCTCCATGAATTTAAAGTTCTATATCTGACTCAGCTTTCATACTAACTTGCATCACTATTTTAAAAACATCTTCTTAGATCCAAAACACCCTCTTGATTCCTAAACAACTCAAAATTTAACTATGAGACTCTAGCTGTCTATTCTTCAACCACCTCAGAGACCTGAGAGGGATAAATATATCTGATTATGTAGGAAGCAAATTGTAACCCTTCTAAATAAAAAACAGAATGAGGGGGAGAGGCCCTCATTCTGTTTTGTATTTAGAAGGGTTACAATTTTTTTTATTTTTAGTTAATTTTGGACCCAGCCACTTTGCTGAATGTGATTATCAGCTGTAGGAGTTCACTGGTAGAAATTTTGGGTCGCTTTTATATAGTATCATATCATTTGTTAGTGATAATACTTTGACTTCTTCCTTTTTAATTTGTATCCCCTTGATTTCCTTTAGCTGTCTTGTTCCTCTAGGTACTTCAGGTACTATATTGAATAGATATGGTGAGAGGATAGTCTTGACTCTTTCCTAGTTTCAATGGAATTGCGTCGAATTTTGATGTTGGCTATGGGCTTGTTATAAACAGCCTTTGTTATGTTTAGGTATTCCCTTTGTATCCCAGATATCTCCAAGATTTCTATCTTGAAGGGTGTTGGGTTTGTCGAAGGCTTTTTCAGAAGGCAATGATAAGATCCTGTGTTTTTTTTCTTTCAATTTATTTATATAATGGATTACATTGACAGATTTTGATATGTTGAGCCATCCCTGAATCTCTGTGATGAAAAATACTTGATTATGATGGATGATTGTTCTTGGATTCAGTTTGAGAGTATTTTATTGAGTATTATTGCTTCATTTTTCTTGAGAGAAATTGGTCTGTAATACTCTTTGTTGAGTCTTTGTGTGATTTCAATATCATGGTGATTGTGGCCTCATAAAATGAATTTGGAAATGTTTCTTTTTTATGAAATAGTTCAAGGAGTTTTAGTACTAGCTCTTCTTTGAAAATCTCATAGAACTCTTTTCTAAAACCATGGGCCCTGGATGATTTTGGTTGGGAGAGTTTAATGACTGCTTCTATTTCCTTAGGCATTATAGGCCTACCAAAATTGTTTATCTGTTCTTGATTTAACTTTGGTAAATGGAATCTATTTTTTAAAAGATGTCCTCTTCTTTTAGATTTTCCAGTGTTGTGGAGTACAGGTTTTTGAAGTAAGACCCAATGATTCTTTGGAATTCCGTGGTGTTGGTTATTATGTCCCACTCTTAGTTTCTTATCTTGTAAATTTGGATATGCTTTTCCTGATAATAGTTTGTTTGACAAAGGATTTATCTATCTTTTCAATTTTCTCAAAGAAGCAACTCTTGATTTCCTTCTTTGCCTTCTTTGTATTGTTCTCTTTGTTTCTTTAGTTCTTTTTTTTTGTTTGTTTGCCTTTTTTTCTTTATTTTTTATTTCTTCAAGTTATATCTCAATCGCAGTCCCCTCCCTATTCCCCCTCCAGTCCCACCCTCCCACCCTCAACCCCCCATCCTCTTCCGCTTTTTTTCTTTTAAGTTTAAAGTATATCTTATTTCCCCCTACAGTTTCCCCTTTCAGTCCAACAAATGGCTCTTTCTCTTATAATAATAAATACAATACAGTACAACAGAGGTAATTAGGCCACAGTTATGAGGGTTATATGGCTTAACGTACATTCCCAATGACCAGTCCATATGTATTTGGTACCTGACTTTAACATTCTACTATCTAACCATCTCCATGATTTAAAGTTCTATATCTGACTCAACATTCATACTAATTGCAACACAATTTTAAAAGTATCTTCTTAGATGTATAACACTCTCTTGACTCCTAAACAACTCAAAATTTAATTATGAGACTCTATCTGTTCTTCAATCACCTCAGAGACCTGAGAGGGATAAATATATCTGATTTTATAGGAAGTACAGGGCCTGCAGCTTCCCAAACTAAGAAATGACATACCAGTGGCTGCCTGGACAGTTCCCATTTTCTCTCCATACATTACAGCATCGCTCTTCAGTCGTTTATTTTTTATTTTATTGATTTCAGCCCTAAGTTTGATTTTTTTTTCCTGCTGTCTACTCCTCTTGGGTGTGTTTGATTCTTTTTGTTTGAAATATTTCAGGTGTGCTGTTAAATTACTAGTAGGAGATCTCACTGATTTCTTTATGTAGGCACTTAGTGCTGTGAATTTTCTCTTAACACTGCTTTCATTGTGTCCCATATATCTGGGTGTGTTGTGCATTCATTTTCATTGAATTCTAGGATGTTTTTAATTCCATTCTTTATTTCTTCCTTGACCCAATAGTCATCAAGCAGAGAGTTGTTCAGTTTTCATGGGTTTTTAAGCTTTCTGTTTTTTTCTGTTGTTGAAGTCTAGCTTTAATCTATGGTGGTCTGAGAAGATACAGGGTGTTATTTCAATTTTCTTGTATCTATTGTGACTTGCTTTGTGATTGAGTATATGGCCAATAATAAAGAAGGTTCTATCAGATGTTGAAAGAAGGTATATTCTTTTTTGTTTGCGTGAAACGTTCTGTAGATATGTTAAGTCCACTTGAGTCACAGTGTCTGTTAGTCTGTTATTTTTCTGTTCAGGTTCTGTCTGGAAGACTTTTCCATTGGGGAGAGTGGGTGGGGTATTGAAGTTTTCCACTATTAATGTGTCAGGTTTGATGTATGATTTAAGCTTTAGCAATATTTCTTTTATAAATTTGGGTGCCATTGTAGACATTCAGAATTGAGAAGTCCTCAATGGTGGCTTTGTGTTTTGATAGGTATGAAGTATTCTGCTCTACGTGTTTTTATCAATTTTTGTTGAAATTCTATTTTATTAAATATTAGAATGGTTACACTAGCTTGCTTCTTGGGTCTATTTGCTTGTAAAATCTTTTTTTCCAGGATTTTACTCTGAGATAATATCTACTTTTGATGTTGAGGTGTACTTCTTGTGTGCAGAAGATGATATCTTGTGTCTTTTTACTGGGGAGTTGAGTTCATTGATGTTGAGAGATATTAATGACTAGTGATTATTAATACCTGTTATTTTGATGTTGGTGGTTGTTTTTTGTGTAGTGTGTGTGTGTGTGTGTGTGTGTGTGTGTGTGTGTGTGTGTATACTTCCCTTCTTTTGGTTTTGTTGTTGTGAAATTATTTATTTCCTTTGTTTTCTAGGGTGTAGTAACCTCCTAGGATTGGACTTTCCTTCTAGTATCTTCTGTAGAGTTGGACTTATGGGTAGATATTATTTAATATGGTTTTGTCATTTTTTTCTTTTTAGAATAATCAGATTGGCTTTAATGTACTCAATATTACATTTAAATAATTTAAATTAGGATGTATTTGTCAGCACAGTAATCAAAAAGAACAGAACATTCAGTGAGATACACTTTTTATAAAACATAAAACAATACAGTATACAATTTAAATGAATATTTAATTACACAAACAATTTTTAAATGTAGAAAAAGATAAACATTAAATCCAATGTATAAATGACATTTTTGGGCATGGAGAAACATTACTTGTCTTCCTAAAGTTATAGTTCATAGACTGGACCAGAAAGAACTCACCCTGATATGTAATAATCAAAACACTAAGCATACAGTATAAAGAAAGAATATTAAAAAGATGCAAAGGAAACATTAGAGATCTTGTTGTTTTGCTATTTGCAAACACCAGTTCTTGGTTTTGTCATGGAATATCTTGTCTTCTCCATCTACAGTGATTAAAATTTTGCTGGTTACAGCAGTCTGGCTGACATCTTTGGTCTCTTAGAATCTGCAGGACATCTGTCTAGGCCCTTCTGCCTTTTAGAATCTCTGTTGAGAAGTTGGGAGTAATTTTACTAGGTCTACCATTATATACTACTTGGTCTTCTTCCTTTGCATCTTTTTAATATTCTTTCTTTATACAGTATGCTTAGTGTTTTGATTATTATATAGAGGGTGATATTTTTCAGGTCCAATCTATTCTGTGTTCTATAAACTTCTTTTATGTTCCTATGTTCCTCTTTCTTTAGATTAGGGAAATTTTCTTCTATGAATTTGTTGAAAACATTTTCTTTGTCTTTGAGCTGGGAATCTTCTCTCTGTTCTATTCCTAATATTCTTATGTTTGGTCTTTTCATAATGTGCCATATTTACTGGATGTTTTGTGTCAGGAACTTTTTAGATTTAACATTTTTTTGAGTAATGTATAAATTTCTTCTCTCGTATCTTTTATGTCTGAGATTCTCTCTTCCATCTCTTGTAATCTGTTGGTGATGCTTAGATCTGTATTTCCTGTTTGCTTACCTAGAATTTCCTGCAGGTTATGTTTTCTTTATTGTTTCTATTATCTACTATCATTATCTAATATCTATTATTATCATTTTCATGTCTTGAACAGTGTTATTCAGTTCCTTCACATGTTTGATTGTATTTTCCGGTATTATTTTAAGGGATTTATTTATTTCCTCTTTAAAGGCCTCTATCATCTTCATAAGATTGGATTTAAGGTCATTTTCTTGTGCGTCAGCTACAAGAAATTGGAATATTCAGGACTTGCTGTAGTAGGACTGTTGGGCACTAGTGGTGTCATATTTTCCTGGATGTTGTTAATCGTGTTGTTATGCTGGCCTCTAGTCACTTGGGTTTGGAATTATTCTAGGGTAGGTGCTGATTTCTGGTAGGTTTATCTTTCTTAGATGGGTAGCTTTGGATATTTTCTTCCCAGAAATACTGGCATTAGTGACTGGGGTTCTAGTGATCAGCAAGTCTTCAGAGTTCAGCTGAACGCTCTTAAGACTCCTTCCTTTGTGTCCACCTGCTAGTCTTTCTGCTTGAGCATTACAGACTAGGCCTTTCACATACAGAGTTCAAGCATTGTCAGAAGTTTTCTCAAAAGGGGATTCAGTAAACATGTAAGCTTCTTGAAAAGCCTTCCAGAGTTTTACAAAGTCTACACTGAAGATTCACCAAAGAGTTGCTTCTTACTAACACCCCTCTTTTCTTTATATCTGTTATTACTAACATGGAGTGAAGATTCCCTCATTGCTAAGTGCCACTCTCCTTGTTTGGACAGATTTCACACACAGTCCTATAAAGGTGATTTTATTATTCCTGATAAGGGTTTTACAAACTCTTTGTCTCGGTCCAAACAATTTTAGAAGTTAAATAAGTTAGATAGTCAATAGAAAATATATAGCCATAGTAAATCATCTTCCCAAACATTATATATCTCATTAGGGACAGGTCTGACATGGATTTATGACCTCAGATAAACTTTCACTCTAGAGATGATAAGACAAAATTCCAGATATGTTATTAAACCAATTATGGACTCTATACTTCCCATGAACTAAGGAGATAATGAGGTTGCCAAGGAATGCCTAAATTTAGTACAATTCTGTGTGACAAAATACACAAACTCTTTTGTTGTAATTGGGTATACCTTGTCAGCTTTAGCATAATATACTGTAGTTTTAAAAGTTATCTTGTGTAGAAATGTTTAACTTCATATCCATTTGTCAGTTGAAGGACATCTAGGTTGTTTCCAGTTTCTAGCTATGACAAATAAAGCTGCTATGAACATAGATAAGGAGATACCCTTCTGGTTTGGTGAGGAATCATTTGAATGTATACCCAGAAGTAGTATGGCAGGGTCTTGAGGTAGAGCTATTCCATATTTTCTAAGATATCACCACACTGATTTCCATAGTGCTTGTTCAAGAATGCATTCCCACCAGCAATGGAGAAGTGCTCCCCTTTCTCCACAACCTCACCAGCATGTGCTGTCATTTGAGTTTTTTGATCTTAGCCATTCTGACAGGTGTGAGATGGAATCTCAGAGTTGTCTTGAGTTGCATTTCTCTGATGATTAAGGATGTTCAGCATTTTTTAAAGTGTCTCTGGGTCTTTAGAGATTCCTTGTGAATTCTCCGTTTAGTTCTGTTCCCCATTTTTTGATGCTAACATATGTGATTGGTAAGTACCCTCCTATTGCAACAGTTTTATCTGTCCTTGTCTTAAATGCCTTTTAACTATGAGATATTTCTTTCTTTGATGTAGAGTCCTTCCTTGTTCATAGTATAAAAAGAGTAGTCACCACAATGAACTTGTTGATGCAACCCCTCCCCATCCCCCGGAATATGTCACTTTAAAACTTTTCCAATCAGTTTGCAGATGGCCTGCCTGAATCATAGAGATCCGATTATTGACCCCTTTCCCTCTCTCCTTCCTAACCTAAGCAACATTACCAGCTGTCTCTTGCAATCTCCAAATTTAAAAGGTTTTGAAAGAGATGTCAGTCTCCCATAGCTGTGACTGACCCACCAAGACGTGTCCCCTAAAGGTGTCTTGTGGATATCAAAAAGGCTGGTTCCTTTGGTACTTCAGGTCAAGTTTGATGTCTCCATTAGGGTTTTTGTGGCTTCCCTGAACTGTAGTGTTTTGGGTGTCAATGTTGTCTCTGGGGTACCTAGAACCAATGGTCTCCAGGAAAGCAGAGATTATTTGTCAAAGCTGTGGGCCTGAATATGGAGCCCAGGGCATGTGGAGCACTTTATGGCTGTTGGATGTGGTGGGGTGCCTGGTGCCAGCATGACCTCAAGGAAGACAGCTCAAGAAGTGGGCCTGAATATGGATCTCTGGGCATAGGTCTTTTCTTTTATAGCCAAAATAGTTTGTTCAAATTCTAGTTATTGGAGCAGATTTTTAAGCCCCCCGCCCCGAAAGTTATGATAACATAAGATGCTATCACCTTAAGATGTTAATTCAACTATCACATTGAAATAAGATCTATGAGATTCTTTCTCCTTTTCAAAGCAATATATTTTAAATGTGAAAACATCTTGTTACTTGAAGCTAGTATTAGACAACTAATAGGCAATCGATTGCAAAGCAAAGTGGTGCCATTTTATACATTTGAAACATTTACTAATGTACAATTAAAGTCATTTAAAGTATGCAAACCTCTACTTACTTCCTTATTCGCATACCCACCAGACCATTGTGAGAAATAAGCTAAATACGTAAACTTTACAGGGATATTTAGTGACCTTTGTAAACAGACCCACTAAGCTCACTTTTCTAAAAGATTCATAGAAATTATTGATGAACAGTGAAATAACTCATAAATACCCAATTCAAAATATGGTAACAGGAAATTTATGTGTATATGAATTTACTTATATTGCTACATATTACCTTTTCCATCTGTATAATAGTACTTGAGAAACCTATTCAACCCAAGAAGACTGATTGTATATCCCAATCACTTGAGTCAAAAATAGTCTCTAAGACAGCCTTTTTCATCCTTCTACAAAGCAGATTATGACACCCTCACATGGAAGATACTGGAAAAAGTGACCTCCTTATGCCTGAAGATGTACCGATCCAGTGAAACAACTAGAAATCATACATGTATCCTTCAGCTTATTAACAGTACCTAGACATGCCTTCTTCTAATATGTTTCTTCATGATTGTTTACATAAAAATTACCATAAAATTTCAGGGACTAAGATCAAAACTTTCATGGTATAAGACCGTGTTCTTTAAACTTCTAATCTGAATATTAGTGTAGATAGAGGAAACATAAGGCAAAATGATTCATAATGACAGGTAACTGAAAATTAGTAGAGACAACATTAGGCAGGAAATTGTAACATCAGCACATATGCTCAAAATGTTAAGTAGTCTCATGAGACCCATAAAAATGGTCCAAATCTGCATTTGAAAAATTAGAAAAAAATGAGAGATTTACCCAGAATGAAATTGACAGCAGATTTGATAGCTCCCAAGAGAGAATCAATGAACATGGAAGCACAGCAACAGAACCAAAGGAAATGACAAACCACGGAAGTACAAACAATGAGCCAACACCAAGCATCCCAGTACAAGACGGTAAGATGTGGGAAATGTAAAAAGGACTACAAAGTAAAAATAAACTGAATGTGTAAAAATTATAGACTTCTGAAACAAAAAAAAAATGATGAGAGTAATAAACTCCAAAAAGATACAGATATATCAAAAGAAAAATTTGAACAATAATTTAGCAAGCCACAGAAGATACATTGTTCAAAAATCAATAATAAAGATATAATGTGAAAGAAGCTGTAGAAAAGAAAACAGTCTATACAAGGTGAAGGTACATATGGCAGCAGATGTGTCACTGGTTATAAAAACAAATTAAAAAAGAGTGGAGCAACATCCTGTCAGCCTATGCTCATAAAATGAGCAATCATACTGAAACACATAGGAGAATAAGGATGTTTTGTATATATAAAAAATAACAAAATAATACTTTTTTCATTTTATTGAAAATAAATCTTGTGGGCTGGAGAGACGGCTCCACAGTTAAGAGCACTAGTTGTTCTTCCTAAGGACCCAGGTTCAAATCCCAGCACCCACATGGCAGTTCACACCTGTCTGCAATTGATGGGTGTGGTGGCACACACCTTTAATCCCAGTACTAGGGAGACAGAGGCAGATGGATCTCTGTGAGTTCAAGGCTAGTCTGGTCTACAAAGTGAGTCCAGGACAGCCAAGGATACACAGAGAAACCTTGTCTCAAAAAACAAACCAAAAATAAATAAATAAAAAATAAAAATAAAAATAAATTTCTTACAAAGTATATCTGGATTGCAGTTTCTCTTTTCTCTACTCCTCCCAGTTCCTCTCCACCATACCTCCTACTATTCCCTTTCTGACTCACAATATAAAACCAACAGGCTTCTAAGGGAAAAAATCAAATCAAATCAAATCAAAACAAATACACTGGAATTGGACAAAACAAACAGAATTAAAGAAGCCCAAGAGAAAACACAGGAAATAGTGACCCACCCCTACATACAATCATAAATCCCATATAAATGCTAAACTGAAACCATAATATATACACAAAATGTCTAGTGTAGAACTAAGAAGACTTTGTGCATGCTGCCTCACTATCTGTGAGTTTATATGAACTTTTATCATACTGTTTTGAGGGTTCTGCTTTATTTCTTTTTTTATGCAGTTCTTTTTATTAATTTATTTTTTATTTCTTCAAGTTATATCTTAATCACAATTCACTCCCTACTCCCCCCTCTAGTCCCACCCTCCCACCCTCTTCCCCCTCAACCCCTCATCTTCTTCCCCCCCTTTTTCTTAAGTTTAAGTTATATCTTTTCCCCCCAACAGCTCCCCATTTCAGTTCAACAAATGGTACTTTCTCTTATAACAATAAATACAATACAAAACAACAGAAATAAATAGGCCACAATTATGAGAGTTATATGGCTTAGCATACATTCCCAATGTCCAGTCCATATGTATTTGGAACCTGACTTTAACATTCTACTATCTAACCATCTCCATGAGTTTAAAGTTTTATATCTAACTCAGCTTTCATACTAACTTGCATCACAATGTTAAAAACATCTTCTTAGATCCATAACATGCTCTTGATTCCTAAACAACTCAAAATTTAACTATGAGATTCTAGCTATCTATTCTTCAACCACCTCAGAGACCTGAGAGGGATAAATATGTCTGATTATATAGGAAGTGCAGGGCTCTCAGCTTTCAAAACTAAGAAATGACATGCCAGTGGCTGCCTGGACATTTCTCACTTTCTCTCCATACATTACAGCATCAATCTTCAGGCATTTGGCCCTGTTTCTCTGACAGACATTGATTATAAAGCAGGAATTGTGAAGGACTTGCCTACCCTGTCTTGGCAGAGTTAGGCTGTCGACTTACCTGCTTCCAAGTTTCGTCCTTTTTGGACAGCATTCTGTCTCCAGTTGAAGCAAGGGGCTTTTTCTTGCCAAGAGAAAGGCTTGCCACTAATTCAACCATCTCCCACTGGATATTCTTTGATGCTCACCTTCTACTTGGAGTAGAATTGGGGGTGCTGTCAGGAGCTGACATGTCTCGATATAAAAAAATCTTCAGTTAAGAAAACAACTTTGAATGCCATATTCTGCAGATCTCTTGAGGTTTTTGAAGACCCCCTATCTATCTCTTAAATTTAGATGAGCAAATATTGCTTGTCTCTTAGCAACTTGATTTCTGATTAGCTTAGAAAATAACTGTGATAGACTGTCATAGTACCTAACAAAATGTCAAGCTTGATTGACTATTAGTTTAAATTTCTTAATTATCCTAAACAGTTTATGACAGTTGGTAGCAAAAGGCCGAAACTTCACATTTCATTTTTATGCATTACTAGGTACAATACCTTTAAAAAGCGTTACCCTTAACTTTGTATCAATATACAAAGATCAATACCAATGTGGCCAAATATAATCTTAATTTTGTATTAATATACAAAGATCAATACCTATGTAGCCCAATACACTCTTAATTTT
>CAJQZJ010032738.1:2278619-2316441 GCA_907164525.1 Lophiomys imhausi
AGAGATCTGCAGAATATGGCATTCAAAGATGTTATCTTAAATCAAGATTTTTTTTTGATATCGAGACATATCAGCGCCTGACAGCACCCCCTATTCTACTCCAAGTAGAAGATAAGCATCGAAGAACCTCCACTGTAAGATGGTTGATTTAGGGGCAAGCCTTTTTCTTGGCATGAAAAAACCCCTTGCACCAACTGCAGACAGACTGCTGTCCAAAAAGGACAAAACTTGGTAGCAGGGAAGTCGACAGCCTAACTCTGCCAAGACAGGGTAGGTAAGTCCTTCATAATCCCTGCTCTACAACAAATGTCTGTCAGAGAAACAGGACCCAAAGGCTGAAGATTGATGCTGGAATGTATGGAGAGAAAATGGGAACTGTCCAGGCAGTTACTGGTATGTTCTTTCTTAGTTTTGGAAGCTGCAGGCTCTGCACTTCCTATATAAGCAAATATATTTATCCCTCTCAGGTCTCTGAGGTGGTTGAAGAATAGACAGATAGAATCTTATAGTTAAATTTTGAACTGTTTAGGAATCAAGAGGGTGTTATAGATCTAAGAAGATACTCTTAAAAGTGTGTTGCAAGATAGTATGAATGTTGAGTCACATATAGACCTTTAAACTCATGGAGGTGGGTAGATAGTAGAATGTTAAAGTCAGGGGCCAAATAGGTATAAACTGAACATTGGGAAGGTATACTGGGCCAATTTAATCTCATAAATGTGGCATAATTATATCTATTGTTTTGTATAATACTTACTGTTATAAGAGAAGGAACCAGCTGTTGGACTGAAAGGGGAAACCTCTGGAGGGAAGAGGGTGGAAGGGCGGGTTGGGAAGGGGGAATAGGGAGGGGTTTGTTACTGAGATGTAACTTGAAGAAAAAAAAAATAAAGTATTTATAAAAAAAAAAAAAAAAAAATTTCAAAAAGATAAGCAATGTGTGTGCAGCTTGGGGAACTGTATTAGATGCATTATAAATGGATTTCTTGTTTCATGTAGGGTGGTCTAGATTATTGGACTTATCAAATGGCATTGGGTTAAAGACATAGTGGGAAGACCATAGAACTTTATATTCCAAAGAATAATTTATTATAAGTGAATTTAAAAATATTTAATGACTTTAAAAAGGCATTCTTATAATTAAGAGAAAACAAAGTTCTTTGTGTTTACGATCCAGACATTACCACATAGTTTGAACATCTAAGTTCTTCAGCTCCAGTACAGGAGGAACTTTTTTTGCTGTTGCTGTTTTCAATAGGCACACCCACATTCTACATTGATTAAAGCAAGTAAAGAGAAAGCAGCTGAAATGAAAATAGAGGAGTAATCAGGAGACAAGTCCAACTCAGTCAGAAAGGCAACTTAAAGAGGTTTGATGAATATGAAGAATTTGGAAATGAGCAAGGAAACATTACTTCACTTGTGTTTTGAAGCATTCCTACTTCCCATTGGCACACTCTACTTCTATATTGAAAGTCAACAAAAAGAAGAGGAAAGACCATTAAAAAGATACATGATTAGAGAGTTTGGTAAGGAATCTATAAACAAATTCTGCTGTCTGGGATCCAACGTCTGATTTACAAATGGTGAAAGGTACTGAGAATGTGGATATGCTATAAAATTGAGCCTAACAAGATTCTCTAGTGGATTCAATATAGAATATAAGAGAATAAAAGCCATGGGTAATTACCTAAGATTTTTCCCTGAGAAATTTAAAGGATAGGAAGGTTGTTTTTCCCTGGATGGGAAAATCTATAACACCAGTAGATTTCAAAGAAAAATGTCAGAATTTTTATTTGAATTGTGTACATGTGACCTGACTTTTGGTTTCCCAAAAGATACTGAACACATAGACCAAATAGGCATTTAATGGCAACATAGTGGTAAAAACATAACAACAACCATTAAAATTTATGGTCGGTTACATGATAATATTACTTATAAAATGAGGAAACAGGGGAAATATGAGGCCTATAATAGATAAATGGTTTATTTCTGTATTTAGAAATCAAATCAACAAAAAGGATATAGCAAAGATGATGCATGAAGGAAGAAAAGAGTAAAATGAAAGTAAGTTACCTGAAACCGATACCTTGTTAACAAATATATTTATTAATAACAGTAAACTGTTCTATTAGGCCAGTGGAGCCGGCAGCAGCCATGCAGGAGGCCTGTGGTGGAAGGCCTGTAGGCCTGGTGGTCCTTTTTCCAATACTTAAATACACCAAGACCTTTTAATGTTTCAATGCTCAGGCCTTAGCTGGGGAGAATCTCAACTAGCTAATCTAAGTTAACCCAACCACATACTCACAACCAGCCATGTAGCTTGACATCTCACACTGAGACTTCCTTCTGCTTCCAGAGTCCTGACAGGAAGAGAGCTTCCTCTGTGCAATCCCAGGCTTCCTAAATTCCTCCCAGAAAGTTCCATCTTCCTATATTCTTTCTCCCCAGCTAATTGGCCATAGCAACTTTTATTAACCAATCAGGGAGTGACTCAAAAAAGATGGTAACCAGATCTGTGAGCACTTAAATCTATAGAAAAATGGCTAATTAAATTATTTATCATGATTTATATTATGTTTAATTGGTTCAGTAGCTGTTAATCCTTAACCTGCCATTATAAATGAGTTCACACAGAGACCATATGGATTTTAACAAGCCTTGGCCTGAACTGAACAATCTTGGCCCACCTAAGCTAGCTCTTAATTCTATTACCCAAATATGACCTCATATATACATACATTCCCTTGGACTGCCATTCTCCATGATATGCTGATATTCCTGGCCATGTGGACTGAGGTTCTTTTTTCTAACCAATGGTGTGTCTCCTCCTTCTTCCTGCTCCTATATGGAATGTATTAATCCTCTGTCTTAAGCACAGGCTTCCTGTTCTAATCTCAGGAAGTCCCACCTTTCTCTGTCCTTGCCCAGTCTCAGGCCTCAGCATTTTATTTAAACAATCAGAGTCAATGTAAGTAACAGACAGCGCCCTTCCAAATCTCGGAAAAGCTAGGAAGCCTCTGGACCCGGGAATCGGGATAACCCATTACCCCAAAAGGAGAGACCCCCGGTAAGTTCCAACCTAATACCCACCTGGCAGATTCAGAAACCATGCAGAGATAATCCCCACCCTGCTGGTCACTCCCAGGTCTCACACAGATGATCCAATTATCTAGCAAAAGGTTGCGACCCTTGGAAGTGAGCAGGAGATCCACTGAAAAGTGCCTTCAGACCACAGATCGCAGTCTGTGACGTCACTGGCCAGTTTCCAAGCCGCGGGAGCAGCAAGGCTAATGCAGCTGAACTGCAGACTTACCTGCTACAGGAACCAACCCTGGGCAAGATGCGAGATATTTGAAATGGTCGTATATCAGTCTTATGTACTAGTACAGGCCCTTCCGGCGGGGAATCAGAGATTACTTGTAAACAGCTCCGCCACCTGAATTAATTAGGTCCCTACCTGGGAGGCGGGACTGAATGACTCACCTTATAGGGGTGGAGTAAGGCAACTCGAATCCTATACCACAGTGCCCCCTTTGGACCCAAGTCCAGAAGACAGCAAAAATAAATTCCACATGGCCAGAGCCCCAAGACAAAAAGAAAAAAAAAAAAAGAAACAGAGCGAAATGTCTCCAACAAAAGAAAGCAACGCTATTCCGCCCACCCCAAACCACCTCACCACAACTGAAACACATGAAAACGATGACAATTCTACAGTTTGGAAAGTGATAAAGTCTCTTCAAGAAGAACTTAAAACTATGAAGGAATTCAAAGAAGCCACAATCTTACAAGTCAAAAAAACAAATAACATCATTAAAGAGCTCCAAGCCAAGTTGACCCAGCTTGAACAGGAAAAGGATAAAACAACAAAAGATCTCCAGACAAAAACAAGCAAACTGGAGAAAGAAATGTACAAAACGAACACTACCATTCAAGACATGAAAATAGAAATGGAAACAATAAAGAAAACACAGTCAGAGTTAAAAGAGGAAATGGAGAATCAAGAGAAGAGAACAGGAACTAAGGATGTGAGTATGAAAAATAGAATGCAAGAGATGGAAGACAGGATCTCAGGCATGGAAGATTCGATGGAAGAAATCAGTACAACATCCAAAGAAAATGAGAAAGCTAAAAATCTCTCACCCACAACATCCAAGAAATCAAGGACTCAATGAAAAGATGGAACCTAAGAATTATAGGCATAGAGGAAAGAGAAGACTCCCGACTCCATGGTCCAGGAAATATTTTCAACAAAATCATAGAAGAAAACTTCCCAAACCTAAAGAAAGAGATGCCAGTAAAAATCCAAGAGGCTTACAGAACACCAAACAGATTAGATCAGAAAAGAAACTCCTCTCACCCCATAATAATAGAAACTCCAAATGTAGAGAACAAAGAAAGGATATTAAAAGCTGTAAGAGAAAAAGGCCAAATCACATACAAAAGGCCAAGTCACATACAATGGCAGACCCATCAGAATCACACCTGACTTCTCCTCAGAAACTTTAAAAGCTAGAAGGGCCTGGACGGATGTCCTACAAGCTCTGAGAGAACAGAGGTGCCTAGCCAGACTACTATACCCAGCAAAACTCTCTATCAACATAGAAGGAGAAAACAAGACATTCCATGACAAAATCAAATTCAAACAATATCTCCTCACAAACCCAGTCCTGCAGAAGATCCTAGAAGGAAAATTCCAACACAGAGAAGATAACTACACCCAAGAAAACAGAGGAAATAGAAACCTCCACAGCAACTAAACAAAAGAGAAACACAAGACAGCCAGCTATATCAAAATAATGGGAAATAACAACCCCTGGTCACTAATATCCATCAACATCAATGGACTCAACTCACCAATTAAAAAGAAACAGACTTACAGACTGGATCCATAAACAAGGCCCATTTTTTGGTGTATACAAGAAACACACCTCACTATTGAAGATAAACACTACCTCAGAGTAAAGGGTTGGGAAAAGGTTTTCCAAGCAAACGGACTCAGGAAACAAGCTGGAGTAGCCACCCTAATATCAAACAAAATAGATTTCCAACTGAAGTAAAAAAAAAAAGACAGAGAAGGGCATTACATACTCATTAAAGGAAATATCCACCAAGAGGTCATCTCAATATTGAACATCTATGCCCCAAATACAAAGGCACCTACGTTTATAAAAGAAACACTTCTAAAACTTAAATCACACATTGATCCAAACACATTAATAGTGGAAGACTTCAACATCCCACTCACAACTATGGACAGATCATCAAGACAGAAGCCAAACAGAGAAATAATGAGTCTAACAGAGATCATGAACCAAATGGATCTAACAGATATCTACAGAACATTTCACCCAAACACAAAAGAATACACCTTCTTCTCAGCACCTCATGGAACCTTCTCCAAAATCAACAATATAGTTGGACACAAAGATAGCCTCAACAGATACAAGAAAATTGAAATAACCCCTTGTATCATATCAGACCACCATGGAATAAAGCTGGACTTCAAGAATCAACAGAAAGTCTACACTCACATGGAAATTGAACAACTCTTTACGAGAGGACCACTGGGTCAGGGAAGAAATAAAAAAGGAAATCAAAGACTTCTTAAAATCCAAGGAAAATGAAGACACAACATCCCCAAACCTATGGGACACAAAGAAAGCAGTGCTACGAGGAAAGTTCATAGCACTAAGTGCCTTAAAAAAGAAAATTGTGACAGCTCATATTAGCGAATTAACAGCTAAACTGGGTGAATTGTAAAGAAAAGAAGCAAACATTCGCAAGAGGAGCAGAAGGCAGGAGATCATCAAACTTAGGGCTGAAATCAACTACTTAGAAACAAAAAGAACTGTACAAAGAATCAATGAAACCAAGAGTTGGTTCTTTGAGAAAATCAACAAAATAGACAGACCCTTAGCCAAATTAACTAAAAGACAGAGGGAGAAAACACAAATCAACAAAATCAGAAATGAAAAGGGAGAAATGACAACAGACATTGAGGAAATCCAGAGAATATTTGGATCCTACTTTAAAAATCTATGCTCCACCAAATTTGAAAACTTAAGTGAAATGGACAATTTTCTTGATAGATTCCACCTACCGAAGCTGAATCAAGATCAGATAAACAGATTAAAGAGCCCTATAACCCCTAAGGAAATAGAAACAGTCATTAAAAATCTCCCAACCAAAAAAAGCCCAGGGCCAGATGGTTTTAGCACGGAATTCTACCGGACCTTCAAAGAGGAGTTAACACCAATACTTTTCAAACTCTTTCACAAAATAGAATCTGAAAGAACATTGCCAAACTCATTCTATGAGTTCACAGTCACCTTGATTCCTAAACCGCACAAAGACCCAACAAAGAAATAGAACTTCAGACCAATCTCCCTCATGAACATAGATGCAAAAATACTTAATAAAATACTAGCAAACCGAATTCAAGAACACATCAAAAGTATCATGCACCATGATCAAGTAGGCTTCATCCCAGGAATGCAGGGATGGTTCAACATATGAAAGTCTATCAACATCATTCAACATATAAACAAGATGAAAGAAAAAAACCACATGATAATCTGGCTAGATGCAGAAGAAGCATTTGACAAAATCTAACACCCATTCATGCAAAAAGTTCTGGCGAGAACGGGCATACAAGGGCCGTACCTAGAAATAATAAAGGCAATATACAGCAAGCCAGGGGCCAACATCAAAATAAATGGAGAGAAACTTGAAGCATTTCCTCTAAACTCAGGGACAAGACAAGGATGTCCACTTTCACCATATCTCTTCAATATAGTACTTGAAGTTCTTGCTAGAGCAATAAGACAACTAAAGGACATCAAGAGGATAAACATCGTATATGAAGAAGTCAAATTATCCCTATTTGCAGATGATATGATAATATACATAAGCGATCCCAAAAATTCCACCAGAGAACTCTCACAGCTGATAAACACCTTCAGCAAAGTGGCTGGATACAAAATTAATTCCAAAAAATCAGAAGCCCTTCTTTATACAACAAACAAATGGGCTGAGGAAGAAAGAAGGGAAACAACCCCATTCACAATAGCCGCAAACAACATAAAATACCTGGGGGTAACTCTAGCCAAGCAAGTAAAGGACCTATACAACTAGAACTTCAAGCCCTTGAAGAAAGAAATGGAAGAGGCCTTTAGAAGATGGAAAGATCTCCCATGCTCATGGATAGGTAGGATCAACATAATAAAAATGACCAGCCTACCAAAAGCAATATGTAGATTCAATGCAATTCCTATCAAAATACCAACACAATTTTTTATAGACTTGGAAAGAGCTAGCCTCAATTTCAAATGGAACAACAAAAATCCCAGAATAGCTAAATCAATCCTGTACAATAAAAAAAAAATTTGGAGGTATTACCATCCCAGATTTCAAGCTGTACTACAAAGCAATAGTTGTTAAAACAGCATGGTATTGATATAAAAACAGACCAGTAGATCAATGGAATTGAATTGAAGATCCAGAAATAGATCCACACACTTATGGCCACCTAATTTTTGACAAAGAAGCCAAAACGGCACAATAGAAGAAAGACAGCATCTTCAACAAATGGTGCTGGTCCAACTGGATGTCCATCTGTAAAATAATAAAGTTAGACCCATACTTATCACCTTGTACAAAACTTAAGTCCAAGTGGATAAAAGACCTTAACATAAAGCCGGTCACACTATGTCTACTAGAAGAAAAAGTGGGAGAAACCCTCGAACTCATTGGCACAGGCAACGACTTCCCTGAGATCCACAATCAATAAATGGGACCTCATGAAACTGAAAAGCTTCGGTAAGGCAAAAGACACTGTCATTCGAATAAAATGGCAGCATACAGACTGGGAGAAAATCTTCACCAACCCCACATCTGACAGAGGGCTAATATCCAAAATCTAGAAAGAACTCAAGAAATTAAATGCCAAGAAACCAAATAATCCAATCAAAAAATGGGGGACAGAGCTAAATAGAGAAGTCACAAAGGAGGAATCCCTAATGGCTGAGAGACACTTGAAGAAATGCTCAACATCCTTAATCATCAGAGAAATGCAACTCAAGATGACTCTGAGATTCCATCTCACACCTGTCAGAATGGCTAAGATCAAAAACTCAAATGACAGCACATGCTGGTGAGGGTGTGGAGAAAGGGGTACCCTACTCCATTGCTGGTGGGAATGCAGGCTTGTGCAATCGCTATGGAGTTCAGTCTGGCGATATCTTAAAAAACTTGGAATAGCTCTGCCTCAGGACCCAGCCATACCACTTCTGGGTATACACCCAAATGCCTCTTCACGGAATCATAAGGAAGTTTCCTCATCTATGTTTATAGCAGCCTTATTTGTAATATCTAGAAACTTGAAACAACCCAGCTGTCCCTCAACCGAAAAATGGGTCAAAAAACTGTGGTACATCTATACAATGGAATATTATTCAGCTATCAGGAACAATGAAATTATGCAATTTGCAGCCAAATGGATGCAACTAGAAAAGCTCATCCTGAGTGAACTAACCCAGACTCAGAAGGACACATAAGGCATCTATTCACTTATAGTAGGATTTTAGCTATATGGTAGAAGGTATCGATACTACAACTAAAACACCAAAGGGAACTTGAACATAGACTTCTTATTTTTTATTTTTATTCTTTATTTATTTTTTATATATTAGTTATATTTTTTCTATTGTTTAGTCTTTTTTATCTATTGTATGCTCATTGGTTTGTTTTATTAGTAGTTCTCTCTCCCGGGCAACGAGACACTTTTCACTGCTGGTACTGCTTTGTAGATCCCCAATGATTGAAGAGGCGCTTGGCCCTCATACGACCTCTCAACTGAGATGAGGGACTGTTATATAAGGTCACCCCACCCCAGAAAAATGGGATGGAGGGTTAGGAGGTAAAGAAAAAAAATGAAATGTGATGTTTCGGCCTTTTACTACTAATTGTCATAAACTGTTTAAGATAATTAAGAAATGCAAACTAATGGTTATGCAAGCCGGTCATTCTGTTAGGAACTATGACAGCCTATTATAGTTACTTGCTAAGCTAATCAGAAATAAACCTGCTAAGAGACAAGCAACATCTGCTTACCCCAATATAAGAGATAGATGGGGCCTCTTCAAAAACCTCAAGAGATCTGCAGAATATGGCATTCAAAGATGTTTTCATAACTTTAGATTTTTTTATATCAAGACATATCAACTCCTGACAGCACCCCCTACTCTCCCCCAGTAGAAGATGAGCATCAAAGAATCTCCAGTGGGAGATGATTGAATTAGTCGCAAGCCTATCTCTTGGTAGGAAAAGGCCCTTGCTCCAACTGTAGACAGAATGCTGTCCAAAAAGGACAAAACCTGGAAGCAGGTAAGTCGACAGCCTAGCTCTTAGCTCTGCCAAGACAGGGTAGGTAAGTGCTTCATAACCCCTGCTCTACAATCAATGTCTGTCAGAGAAACGGGGCCAAATGACTGAAGATCGATGCTGTAATGTATGGAGAGAAAATGGGAACTGTCCAGGCAGCCACAGGTATGTCATTTCTTATTTTCGGAAGCTGTAGGCCCTGTACTTCCTATAAAATCAGATATATTTATCCCTCTCAGGTCTCTGAGGTGGTTGAAGAACAGATAGCTAGTGTCTCATAATTTAATTTTGAGTTGTTTAGGAGTCAAGAGAGTGTTATAGATCTAAGAGGATACTTTTAAAATTGTGTTGCAAGTTAGTATGAATGTTGAGTCAGATATAGACCTTTAAACTCATGGAGATGGTTAGATAGTAGAATGTTAAAGTCAGGTACCAAATACATATGGACTGGCCATTGGGAATGTACGTTAAGCCATATAACCCTCATAACTGTGGCCTAATTACCTATTTTGTACTGTATTGTATTTGTTATTATAAGAGAAAGAGCCATTTGTTGGACTGAAAGGGGAAACTGTAGGGGGAAATAAGATATACCTTAAACTTAAAAGAAAAAAAAAGGGATGAGGTTGGGGGGTTGAGGGTGGGAGGGTGGGACTAGAGGGGGAATAGGGAGGGGACTACGATTGAGATGTAACTTGAAGAAATAAAAAATAAAGGAAAAAAAGTAACAGACAGCAAATAAGACCAATTAATTAACATTTAGATTGCTTACTACTACCCCATCAGCAATCAGCCTCTGAGAACCAATGTACAAGACCTTTCTTCAACAGCTATCAAATCTAAATCATTCAACTGATCAAATGCTGCGTTTTTATTTATTCATCTAGTTTTTACTGCATGAGAATTCAAAACACATATGTGATGAGTTTGGTCAAACTCATCACCTTATCTCCACCTCCGACACCTCCTTCTCTCCACCACCACTTCCATCTGAACTTCAGGTACTTTTTTCTTTTTGTTTATTATGTTTGCAGTGTTCTGCCTGCAAACCATAAGAGGGCACCAGATCTCATTATAGATGGTTGTGAGCCACCTTGTGGTTGATGGGAATTGAACTCAGAGCCTCTGGAAGAGCAACCAGCACTCTTAACCTCTGAGCCATCTCTCCAGCCCCTGCTTTTTTCTTTTTATCTGAATATATTTTGTGCTGACTACATGTTCATGGGTATAAGACTATCTACTAGATAACTGGTAGTTTCTCAGGGTCCACATCCTTAAAGAAAATTGATCCTCTCACCCCTAGCATCCATCAACTGTCAACAGGTCCTCAGCAAGGAGGGTAACATTTCATGAGCTCCTTTTTCATTCATGTTTAATTTTCTATATGCAACCATAGCCACTGTAAAGTTCCCATGAAGCACTGCCATTTATGACTAATACCATATTGCTGCTGACAACCAACTCTGGTTGTTAAAATCTTTCTCTTTCAGTATTTGTTAGTGGCCTATATGAAACAACAATTAATGAAATAATGAAGTCATTATTTGAAAGAGATTAAGGAGGAATATGTGGTAGAATTTGAATGGAGAAACAGAAGGGAGAAATGATATAATTATATTATAATCTCAAAAATTAAAGATGATTTTTTAAAAATCTTTCTGTTTCCTCTTTTCTAATGATACTTGTTCCTTGAGGGGGAAAAGATGTGAAATGCCAAGCGGAATCCCTCTGACCTGTCTGATTCACATGGAATCTGATCCCTTCAGTACTGGCTGCTCTAACTCTGATCACCTCTGCACCGTATTCTATGAAAATGAAGATATTATTTTATACTAACACACTTAACAGAATTAATACAATAAAAATTACTGTTCCCATAAGTTGCCTTTCGATATTTTATTTCAGGGTGTGTGCTAATCTTTTTTAGTTTGTTGTAGTTTAATGACTTATATGGTTTTGATTCTTGTGACCCCCAGTGTCATACCTAAAACAACATCACACACACACACACACACACACACACACACTCAACACACACACTCACACAAAGAGAGAGAGAGAGAGAGCGAGAACAAAAACAAATAAAATTTTTCTTCAGTATTTTCTTCCAGAAAGTTTACATGTCCAAGTCCCATATATTACCTTTTAATATGTTAATTGCACAATTTCAGTCTTTTGCATGTAGATATCGAATTCTACCAGCACTAATTTAGAAAAGATTCTTCTCTGTCAATTACATACTCGTGCAACTCTGTGAAAAACAATTGATTATATGTAAGATTTTAGTTCTGGGTTCTTTATTCTATTACATTAGACTCTATGTTTTCATGTGACGGTTATGTGCTTTTAATTACTATAGAGTTTCATGCAGATGAATTGAAGCAATGTAATACACTCAGTTTGTTACTGTTTTCTTTAAGATACATTGACAGTGTTGAGGAAATGGCTTAGTCGATAAAACACTTGCAATCATGTGGACCCAACTTGAGTTCAGATTCCCTGTATCTAGACTTAAAATAGTGTGGCACACATATCTATAATTCCAGGTCTAAAGTATAAAAGAAAAAAAATTATCCCAGTGACTGGGCAGTCCAGATGATTTAGCCACAATCAGTGTGCTCCAGTTTCAGAGATAATCCTTGCTTCAAAAAGTAAATGGATGAGCAATAGAAGAAGCCACCTGACTACGTTATACTCTGTCATACTTATGTGGATAGTAATAATACTTGCAACATGTTTATGCAAACACACACACAGGATCATGTAGACATAAACATATGTCATGGGTAATTGAAAAAAAGGATTGCTTTTGCAATTTAAGATGTTTTGAATTACAAGTGAGTTTGAATTCTGTTATAAAAATACTACAAGAATAGGAAAGTACAGAATAATCTTCCTAGGAAAAATAGGAAAAGTTTCTTAATAAAATACTATCAAACTGCATTGAGCGGCAAAATAAGAGTACCACAGATAATCAACAAGTGAAGTCTATCTCTAAGAAATAAGAATGGCTTGACAGGCTAAAATTGATAAATGTGATATATACCAAGTTAACAGTTTGAAAGATGAAAATAAATTATCATGCCACAGGTTGTAAACTAAGTAACTGACAAAAGCCAATGCCACTGTGACATAGAAAATTTAAAGCCCCTTTTAAAAAGCACAATTATAGAGAAAGCAATGTACCTTGCACAATAAAAGCCATTGATAACATCAAACTCAATGTGGTGAAAATCAAATATTGTCTTCTAAAATCAGGACGAGAAGAGGTTATCTACAACAACTACTTCTATTAAGCACAGAAGGCATAGCCAGATTAACCCAGCAAGCAAAGGAATAAAGTATTATTATAATATATTAATATGCATACATAAAATAATTATATAGTGTAATAGATATGTATCATAATACATAATATACTAATTACATATTCTATAAATATATTGTATAGAATTAATAGAAAAAATTATATATAATTATAATAATTATATGTGTAATCATTATATATATTATGATAATAAGGGAAGAATTAAAATCAGCTCCATGTGCTTTGATATTTTATGTATAAAATCCTAAGGAAGGTTTTTTAATATATTTTTAGTGATATAACAAAGAATTATATACAGTGAAATTTCTGGATACAATATCAGAAAAGAAAATTTGTGTGTCAATGCAAAAATTATAAGCTATTTTAAAAGCTATTTAGAACATGATTTCATCTGTTATGATATCAAAAAGAACAAAATATTTTTGAATACTATAACCAAGAGGTCGTGCGTCTTTATCACATCGCTGAATAGATAGATGAATTGTGACCTAACAAGCAAACTGTCTCCCTGAGCTCTGGAAATCCAGAGACCAATGATGATGCAGAGGATCTCATCATCTCTGACTGTCTTTCTCTCTGTGTCTGTCTCTCTCTCTGTCTCTATGTATCTCTGACTCTGACTCTATGTCTTTGCATCTTTGTCTTTGTCTTTCTCTCTCCCCACCCCTCTCTCACTTATTTATCCTTTCCATTTTTCTCCTAATGCTGATTTGTAGGTTATCCCTCCCTATAAACACAGGCTTGCTTGGAGTTACTTTCTACTTTTATTCAGAGGTGCCTTATTTCCTCACATGACCTTGGTAATTTTTCTGTTTGCTTGCTTCTCTGCTATTTTTCTCTTATTCTAAGTAATCGCTAGTATCACACTACTTACTTCTTCCACATTTATGCTCTCAGAAGCTAATAATTCAGTAGTCACAGTACAGTTCACAATTCACTACTCCTTTACCACTCCTCACCCCAAGTACTGAGGTTGAACAGGCATTGTTTATAGTTGCTTATTACTCGGCCTATCCGGCAGTTGTAATTATTTCTGTAAACAGTATTTTACCACCTCCTAGTGCTTTCAGATAGTATCATTCTCTAAGCATATAAATTGTCCTGTATGGTGGCCATTCTTATTCAAACCACCTAGGTTATTGTACCTAACTTACATTTTCCATTTGAAATAGTTTTATTAATGGTTTTTAGTTGATAATCAGTCAGTAGGCTACTGGTAGCCCAGCATCTCATCTGTCAACTGAGAAAAAATCACAGTAAATGAGTAAACAAATAATAAGTGCTATTAGTTGGCCCAATAGAAGACATGTAGTCCATTCTTAGCCTATGGCACAGTAGTAAATAATCAGCTAATGCATCTTAATTTTTCTTTTTATAGTTTGCTTCATAGGAATGAAGTTATTTCTGTTCCCTTTGCTGATTAAGTGAAACATTAGTGTAAAAATCACATCTGCTTTTTCTTGCTTCATGTCTCCATATCACATCTTAACTTTCCACTGCAGAAATGCTGCCTTAGAATTTGCAACATGGTCATAAAAAGTCTAAACATAGGCATCAAATTTGTGCTTGCACAGCATGCATGCTTGCAAATTCCATATATAAGCTGTTGAAGTCTGGAGATGATGTGGTAATTACAACCTCACCAGAGGCCAGAGAGAAACCTTTATCTGAAAAATACAGTAAATCACTTTTCGACACAAGTAGTTCTTAATACACTCAGATCTCTAATTACTTCCTCCCTGTCTGCTTACCTGTAGATAAAACTTCTATCTAGGTCAGTATGAATTATTTGTAGCAAAAGGAGAGAAAACTACAACTCAACAACTAACATCACAAAACAAGAAGAGAGGGAGAAGCATAAAATAAAAAGAAGGCGCAACATATGAGCTTACTTTAAACATAAAATTCACACTTAAGTAAAATAAGATTTCTAGCCTAGAAAGCCTCCCTAACGAAAAAACACTGAAAAGTAAACAATTTAAAGTATGTGGTTTGAATAATTAGATTTAAATAAAAGTTCTACTGAGATGGAGTCCTAGATCTAAGATTAAGAATTTATAACCACTTCATCTTTCTGGAAACAGTAATCTTGAATTTCAATGATTTCACCAGAAATCTCCAGAAAGAATTTCACATACCCAGAGGAAATAGTTTCTCCTTGTTCATGTGGATTACAAATCTAAACCCTAACTTCTAGACTCCTGATCACTGAGTGGGTAATTTCATTTTCTCTGCATCTGAAGAGAGCTTCAAGTAGAAGGAGCTGCTGAGTATAAGAAACAATAAAATCTGTAAACTCTTTGGAAGATTATGGACTATGTCAATGGGCAAAATTCAGTCTTGCCACACTCTCACAGAGATCTACATATACCCTAAACAAAATCCCTTGCACATTAGTTCTTATTTTCTAGCAATAAGTGCATGAAACAACTTCTATTTTTAAGTCTAGATTTAACATTTAGAAAAATGCAGTGCCAGAAAGATAAAGTCACTTGGGGGAAGCATTTTGGAATTAAATAGCTAAAATAGGGTCGGACCCAAATTGATAGATTTTAGAATTGTAGAAGTCCTTTATAAATCACAAATAAATACAAAATTCTAGTTTGCCCTTTTTGCATAACATCACAGCAGTTGTAGTGCTAACCAGAATGATATCAACCACCAAAATCTCTCTCTTGCAACATCCTTAAAAAGGATCTGAGTAGATTAGAAAATTATGTTTCAGTTATACTTCAGGACCCTTGAGGCAGAGATCAAAGGACGGGAGTAAATAAACTGTGTTCTAGGTCATCTTATGCCTCAAACAATTTGGAAACATTGAAAAATTGACAAACCCGAAACCCAAATTGCTCCAGCAATTTTTATCTATTTATTCTTTAAAGAACACGTAATTCCCTAGACAATTAAAATTTTCACTTGTCTAATTCAACTTATCAAAATGTTTCTGAGGGCTATGTCTTGTTATGGACTATTTCTGATGATTCTTTAAGGAAATAAATGCATTGGCTTTAAGAAGATCTAAAGTAACAGTAAAGTGAATTAAATACACTCATACACAGTCTACATGTTTGCAATCTGATCTCATAAACAAAAGTAGGTATATTTTATCATGACAAATTTACCAAGTAATAATTATGTTATTAACAATGACTAATTATTGCCATATCACTAATTGTAGGATTTTTACGACCTCTGTTTCTGTAAATTCTTTTCAAATTGTTTTATGGGTATCTTTCCAATTTTTCATAATATTACAGAAATATACCTGGTAGATTAAACATAACATTTCATGATGGTTAAAACTGACTTAATTGTTTAATGGCATGTTTAATTGTTTAAATATATGACATGTATAAATACATGTACTTTCAGTACTATATTTTGCTAAAATAATTTCTCCCTGTGAATATAATCAATTGCTTATATCCTAATTAGTTACTTTATGATTTAGACATTACGTACAGAGCATCTTCAAATGCAACAGGCCTAGTTTGAGGAATTAATTTTTGCTTTGCCTAGTAATTCAGTGTTAACCTTTTTAATAGTGACTACTATTTGTCAAAAATTACAACAGCACTAACACTGGTGGAAAATAGGTACCATTAGAGCCTTCAAAATATCTACCATCTGTTTGGAAATGAAAACACTTCAGAAATGAATAATAAGGAAGATTATATTTTTTGATAGGAGCTGTCATGTAAAAGACGACTTGGAATTGTTCATTTATATTATGTGTCATCTAGTCTGCATAGGTGTGCCTCCCCAGGTTCTTTCCTGTTTCATGAACAGTGCAGGCTTGCTTCCATGCCCTCCCTGTATAGTCACTGTCTGCTTTTGACAATGGCCTAATATGTGATTTTGCTCACTAGAATTCGTAAAAAGTGACTTAGCATAACACTGATGTTAAAATAACTTTAAGTCTCTTGGAACATGTGCACTTGAACTTAGTTTTCTTCTCATTAGCTCTAGGTACAGGATGAGAATAAACAAGACTTGGGATCCCAACATTAAGCATTGACTTCTAGCCATAGGTAGGCCATCTTAGAGCTCACCCACCCAAGTCTTCAGGAGACTACTGTCCCATCTGCCAAATTACCACAATGACAGAGAGACCTTGAATGAAAATATCCAGTTTTTCACATCTATCTTCCATCTCTCACCCCTGTTAACCTACTGTCTTTGTACTATTCCATGTTTCCTAAACACTGAAAAAGATAAATATTGTTTTATTAGATGAGAATATGTCAACTACATATGTAAAGGATCAGGTGCAAACCAGTGTTAATTAAACACAGAATTCAATGGCTCCAATAACTGAAAGGGCATTTGTATATCAAATATACCCACCTGACTCCAGACACAGAGACATTTTTGAGAATATAAAAATTTTCTTTCTTTTTCATATCTTTGCTGTTTTGCTTTCCATATTCATACTGTTTTAATTTACCTCTTATTTTACAGGCTCACCCTGCCAATTCCGGATCAAAGTCTAACAGCTTGATTTCCAACACCCACAGGTAAAACTGTTTGTTTTCCAAAATCTCTGGTTATTTCTTTCTGACTAAGCTGGAGAAATAAGCTTATACATCACTGTTATGACTTCTAGGTAAGATTACACAAACCATATCTCTAGTCATAGAATCTAGCATAAATATAAAATAGTCTTTCTGGCCAGATAAGTAAATACCAATCCAGAAAATTTACTGGAAGTACAGAAAAATAAAGTCAGTATTTCATGAAGGGGGAGGTAAACTTGATTGAATAGTACAGAGATATGCACTAAATACTAGGATTTATTTATACTAAAGTGATTTCAGTGTTTATTGGATATTCAAATTTAACTGGACACCCAGTTACACTATTTGAAAATATTTAAACATTGCTAAAGATATATTTGCCTATATTATAAGATAATCTTCTCAATCATGTTAATGTGTATATCCCAAATGGATATTCACAATTAAAATGATTATAAGTTAATATTGGCCAGCCAGATATAGTATAAATGATATTTTCTACATAACTATCCATTTAAGTCTTTAATTCTCTTGAATTGAATTGTATATATGGTATGAAGCAAAGTCCAACTCATTCATAACTCTGAGATAGCTTTTCTGAGAGAATAGACACCAATGATTGAAGTAATTGTGGGTGTTGTAAAAGTATTGCCAAAAGGGTGAAAAACTAACTTATTTTATTTCATATAGACAGGGAGAAGAATTTCAGAAGACCTAGTAGAGTAGATAATGACTACACATTTAATAATAACATATTCTGTTCTTTAAAAATGTTAATAATTTCATAACATATTCTGTTCTTTTAAAATGCTAATAGAATAAATGTTATATGTTCTTACCACTAGAAGATGCCTAAGATAATGTCTTTATCCTGTAACTAGGTTTAGAGACTGCAAGTGGTAGTTGGAATGAGGATGTCCCCATTATATTTGCATGCTTACTCCCCAGCTCATGAACTGTTTGGAAAGGATTTGGAGGTATACCCTTGTTGGAAAAGATCTGTCTGGGGAATGGCCTTTGAGATTACGGAAGTTTATTTAAGGCCAAGTGTCTCTTGCTTCTCATCAGCTGCCTGCAGATCAGGAATTGCCTTTCAGCTTTACACTTCTTCAGCACGATGCCTGCCTGCCTACATCATGCTTCTCCACCTGACACTGATGGACTCACCCTCTGAAGTTGTGAGCCAGCCCCCAGTAAATGTTGTCTTTTAGGAGTTGTCTTAATCATGATGTCTTCTCCAAACAATAGAACCATAACTAAGGTAATCACAATGTGCATGCATTTCAGAACATATGTTACATAAGTACATTCAATCTTATCAGTTAACTAAAATATGAAATGAAAATATTCACCAATATTTATATATAAAATACATTTAATTTTATAAGGCATTATCTTTATACAAAAGAGGAAATTGGGATAATTAGTAAGTTAAATATGACATAGTCAAAAAGATTGAAGCTTATATTGATCCAGTGTCTGACCTTCTTGAAACCTTGTATACTCAGCCAAAATTTTTCTAGCTTTCTGTCTACTGTACTTCCTGGTTAACAAAACCTTTCTGATGGAACCATTTTTATTTTTCATTGTGCTTATATGTTCCAAACAAGCTTCGAGGCTTTCCTTTTTTTTAATATTTATTTATTACTTCAAGTTACATCTCCATCACAGCCCTCTCCCCCCACCCCTCCCAGCCCCACCCTGCTACCCTCTCACCCTTTCCCCAGAATGCATAATTCTTTTTTTTTTTTCAGTCCAAGAAATGGTTCTTTCTCTTATAACAATAAATACAGTACAAACCAACTGAAATAAATAGGCCACAATTCTGAGAGTTATATGGCTTAGCATACATTCCCAATGTCCAGTCCATATGTATTTGGCTCCTGACTTTAACATTCTACTATCTAACTATCACCATGAATTTAAAGTTCTCTATATAACTCAGCTTTCATACTAACTTCTTTCACAATTTTAAAAACATCTTCTTAGATCCAGAACACCCTCTTGATTCCTAAACAACTTAAAATTTAATTATGAGACTCTAGTTATCTATTCTTCAACCACCTCAGAGACCTGAGAGGGATAAATATGTCTGATTTTATAGGAAGTGCAGGACCCGCAGCTTCCAAAACTAAGAAATGACATACCCGAGGCTGCTTCGACAGTTCCCATTTTCTCTCCATACATTACAGCATCAATCTTCAGCTGTTTGGTCCCGTTTCTCTGACAGACATTGATTGTAGAGCAGGAATTATGAAGGACTTATCTACCCTGTCTAGGCAGAGCTAAGCTGTCGACTTACCTGCTTCCAAGTTTTGTCCTTTTTGGACAGCAGTCTGTCTACAATTGAAGCAAGGGTTTTGTTTTGTTGTGTTGTGTTTCGCCAAGAGATAGGCTTGCCACTAATTCAACCATCTCACACTGGAGATTCTTTGCTGCTCATCTTCTACTTGGAGTGGAATAGCGGGTGTTATCAGGAGCTGGCATGTCTCGATATCAATAATCTTAAGTTAAGAAAACATCTTTGAATGCCATACTCTGCAGATCTCTTGGGATTTTTGAAGACGCCCTATCTATCTCTTATGTTTAGATAAGCAAATGTTGCTGTCTCTTAACAACTTGATTTCTGAGTAGCTTAGAAAATAACTGTTATAGACTGTCATAGTAACTAACAAAATGACACGCTTGCATGACTGTTATTTTGTATTTCTTAATTATCCTAAACAGTTTATGATGGTTGGTAGCAAAAGGCCAAAACTTCACATTTCCTTTTTAAGCATTACTAGGTACAATACCTTTAAGAAGTGTTACCCTTAATTCTGTAACAATATACAAAGATCAATACCAATGTGACCAAATATACTCTTAATTTTGTATCAATATACTAAGATCAGTACCGATGTAGTCCAATACAATCTTAATTTTGCATTAACATACAATGATCAATACCAATTTAGCCTAATATAGTATTAATTTTGTATCAATATACAAAGGTATAAGGGCTTATTCAATAATCTGTCCTTTTTTCTTGATCTTTCCTATACTATGTCTATGTCCCATTTTTTCTCAAGTCTATTCACTCCTACATAGGGGAGAAAGAAGGATACAGAAAAGAAAAAGAGAGAAGTCCCTAGGTCTAACCTCCAAAACCCATTTAACAAGACCATTTAACAACTTGTAGTCTCTTCCCCTAAATGACAAAATTTTCTGTTATCCATCGAATAACCAAAGTGGGGGGGAAAAACACCCTCCCCACCTTCTGGGCCTGGGACGTTGCTCTCATAAATGACTTCCTGATGATTTGGGACATAGTAAACTTCTTTGGGGCCCAAATTGGTTAAAAATGTTAATAGAATCATTTGATGTTCAGTCCTTTTGTGTTCCGCTATTTAGATATCCTAAGAAGTTTGTAGACAGAAGCTGATCTTCAGGTCTTTACTGAAGTTCTGGCTGGAGCAGTCTGTGGAGCTGAACGATCTTAGTGATTTTGAGTTGTGGTTGTAGACTTTTGAGGAAACAGCTATTGAGGGAGTCTGCAAGGCTGGATCGTCTGGGCCGCTCGTCTTCTTCGGTGTCTGATCTGTTTTCTGCTGGGGTTTCCCTTGTCCAGTTGTCCCTGGATTCCCTGAATGGATGCTTTAAGTCTCCTGGAAAGATAAGAACAGAGCCCTGCCCTAATCCTCACTCTGGGGCAATTACCTTTTTTTTTTTTTTTTTGGTCAGGTAATATTTTTCCTGGAGCAAATTTGGTTTTTTGACAATATATAAAGTATTGTCTTTCAATCTGGATTAAAGAAGAAATTATTTTGTTATTTGGGGGCTAAACAAACCTTTAGTGTATATATTTTGAGATCACAAAGGACAATTTGTTTACATTAAGCATGCCTTTTGTATGTAGCTTTTAAACTTAAATCCTTCCAAATTCTATGTGCCTGTCTCTGCATACTAAGTATTGGGATCAAGACCTGTGGTTCCCAACTGAAGGGATTAAAGATGTGCTCCCCCGCCCCTGGATCGAAGTTTTTCCCTATGTAGAGCTTGTTTTGTATCAGGCTGACCTTGAGCTCTGGCATCTGCCTGTTTCTGTCTCTAGTGTGTTGGGATTAAGAGGCTTTCAACTAAAATATATACTTGTTCTCTGCATCAAACTCCAAATGTAGCATCATTTCCAAATAAATTAACAAAATTTCTTTTTCTTATTTGCAGCAACCCCATATCTCCCTCATGTCCATAGAGCTTGCCAAAAATTAAAAAAAAAACAACGTTTAAGTCTAGGTTTACCTTTTATAAATAATTTTTATATGTATCTTTCTCATCTACTTTCAATTGCATTTGCTTCTTGCTATTACTTTATCATTATGGCAAAAGTCTTATCATGGGGCATTTTGTGACAATTAAAGGTGGCAACTGTGATTCTGTTTATATACAGAAAAACTTGTGCTTCACAAGAAAGAGTTAAATTAATCATGGGCTCTAGCCAGTGAGGTATTGATACTTTGAATCTTAATCTACAAGAACGATTATCTCTGGAAGACAGAGCCTACCTTTGATCTCACACAGAAAGGTGATAGGTTATAAATTAACTTCTGGTAACCATTTTTGATTAAATATGCCAGTAGATGAATTAGGCTTTCCCTCTGTCACTGTTCAAATGCTAGCTGTCTTAAAATATTACAGATGACAACATTTGAAGTACATTTCATTTCATTTAAATTTCATTTTACTTTTAATTGGAACATCTTGGTTCCAATTATGGACTCTGCAAGGAGCATATTTATAAAAGTTGTTTCTGCAGCTTAGTGGTCAACAGAATAAATGTTGGAGGCTTTGGACTACATTTATGGAGATATTTTTACATTTTCCAAATAGAGTTTGACATTTCTTTTGGGCTTGTTAAATATGGCTAAAATATGTATAACCTCCTCGCAGACTTCCCACCTGTGTACTAAAAGAAAGGTAAATCATCCTAACACAAATATATTATGGTTTAAAAGTATTTGAATAAAACATATGCAATATAATTGTTTGTTTTAGTCAATTTGTATGCCAAATGTACATACATATATATATATGTATATATATATACATATATATATATAAACCAAAATAACAATTTAACTCATTAAAAAAAACTATCAATGAAACTTAACAAAAAAAATGGGCCTTATATACTTAGTTCGTCAGTTCTCCTTTCAAGCATCAATATTATCTCTACAAAACAAGCCATTAAAAATGGCTTTTAAAAATATGTTCACACAGAAAAAAAAATACATTTGTGTCTTCTTTGGTGGAGAATATTTTAAGTTAACCTACAGCCTAGAATTTTTCACTGGTCTTGCCAGAGAATCAAGTACAGCACACCATGTGTGATACACCTTGCTGCCTTCCACCCTTTTCCTTTTCCAGGACCTCAGCTTACTTCAAGGTGAGATTGTCTAAGACAGAGAATATTGACATTGTCAATAGATAACAAGACAATACAGGAAGTTAGTTGATACAAAAATAGAAGAATGAGGAGAAGTAAATGAGGATATTATTTATGTCATTTATGTATCTGTTAATTCTTGGGATACAGACAGTCACACCCAGGACATTGTACACACTTGGTAAATGATAAAATATGGAGCTACAGAGATGCTACTAGTATTAATTACTAGTATTTATCATTTACTTAGACAGGAAATTTGTAAGTTGCTTGAGGTGATCTTAAATATTTTTCCTCCCATCTCAGTATACAGATTCAGTGAGACTATAGACTATGTTATATACAACATTTTCTTATAAGCATATGATGATTAGAATGAAGTTCATGACCCCCTGGATTATGATCACTAGGCTACTTTACTAAAATAAATATTTCTATATATTTTGAATTATATATAAATAATATAATACTATATAATATATATAGAAAGAGAGAGAAAGCCTTCTCTCTATGAATAGTTATATATACCCATAGATGGATGAGAGAAACAAATAATGAACATAAAATCAATCCTTTATGAACAAAATTTGTGTATATTTCTATGACAGTGATGTATAAAATGGCATTCAAAAACCTAGCACATCTCCATGAAGAATAAATGCTTAAGAATTCATTCAGTACAGTCAGATACACATGCGTTTGAGTCTTGATCTGATCACTTATGAAGTGTCTATGAATTAATAAATTCTTCATTCATTAATCAGTTAAATTGACACTATTTAATGAAATGATGTATAAAATATTAACTTCATATATGGCATATGATAAGTCATTGTTAAAATGAAATCCTTTATTAGAAGAAAGCATATTAAATAAACATATTACTAAGTAAAATTCAGAATGGACATTAATTTCTATTATGAAACAGACTTATATAAATGTTTCATTTAAAGCTAGTCCTTTCTGGCTATGCCTCCATCTGCTCTACTTTCAATTGCTCATCCTTAGAAAGTTTAAGAAACTCTGGATAAAGGAAAACTTTACTATTTTTTTTCCTCTAAGAATTTTTATTATTTAGTCTTTGGAGTCTTGCTATTATTAGTTTTACCATCTAGTCCTTTGCTTGAGTGCACAATATTGTTAAAACCCAGAATAGAACATGTGTGATAAAATGACTAATGATCATTGCTCTGTGATAAATATTGGCAGAAAGGAAATCATAGAGGAAAGAATTCATTTCACTGTTCAAATTTCAGTCCCTCAAGGAAAGGAGCCAATGCAGGACCTCAAACAGAAGCAAAATCTACAGAGGAGTGATACTTACTGGCTTACTACATCAGCTTGATCAACTACAGTTTTTCTTCTAGTCGGGCCGCCCTGCCTATGGATGGTTCCACCACAGTTGCTGGGCCCTCCTCTATAAATTAACAACTAACAAAATGCTCATAGACCTCATCACAGACCAATATGATTTGGTCAGTTCTTCAGTTGAAGTTCCCTCTTTATAAATGACTCTAGGCTTGCATCACGCTGACAGTTAAAGGTGACTACCAATAACTAAAGTGCAAATTGAGAAACCAGGTTAGATACCAGAATGTCTAATCATTCATTCAAAGCAGGACAAATAAAGACCTAAGGGAATGTAAAAAATTATTTTGGCATAGGAAACCTTATTTTTATGCTTCATGAGATATTGATTAGCCAGAAATATTAAGTGTCAACTTTTTAATTAATTAAATTGGTTGTTAGATAATTTTACACATGGATGTTATGTATATATCACTCTCATCCCTGCCCTCTCCTATCACCCCTATTCACACCACCCTTCCCTCAAATCTCTCTCTCATGTTCATGTCTACTTGTTTTGCTACCAATTAGACTTAACCAGGATTTGTGTTTAGATGCAGTTGGACCTATTGGTTGGTGACTAGTGGACTTGGTAGTATACTACAGCTGTGGGTATACAGAGACTAGCCAATTTTTAAACATTAAAGTATAGAAGTCCATGACTTCCTACCAGTTTTGACTCATTGTTGACAGGATTAGTCTTTGTGGGCCCAGTGTAATAATCACAGTTGTTGTGATTTAAGGATTTCATAGTTGTATTAAGTCTAGAAGGTGGTATTTTTCAGTCCTTCACCCTATCTTTCAGCTACTATGTACTTCCCATGCTTTTTCAACAATAGTCCTAAAACTCATAGGATCTTCTGCAGATATCTTGTTTAGGCTTGGCCCTCAACTGTCTCTTATTTGGCCGTCAACTGTCTCTTATTTGCATCATCTTGAGTACCCATAAATGTCTGCATTTCCCATCCCCCATTAACTGCAAAAAGGAGCTTCTCTGATTAAGGCCAGTGAAGACTGTTTCTAGTGTATAAGCATAGTTATTTAAAGGGCAGTTTAATGATACACCAATTTAGTTAAACAAGAGTAATAGAAGGCAACATTTTATTTAATATGAAAAACTTTACTTGAAGATATTCTTTTTTAAAGTATTAGAAGCAAAATCTGTTCTGTCATCTGAATAAATACAAAAGAATCAAAGGTTACTAGAAAAGGCATTGACTCAGAACAAAAAGACTTTCATAATTCAAATGTTAATGGCAGTAGGTTACACTATAATTAAATCACAGGTCCTAGAAGCCTCACTGTCTACTGCCTAATATTTTCTACATCCACTTCCACCAGGACTTTTGCTTGCTTATTGGCAATAACAAGCTGAAATCCATTAGTTAAGACGTCTTTTCTTGTGCCCCACAAGTCACTGTCAACTAAAGGTTATCTCCCCTTGGCATAAACATTATTTTTCTTCCTTTCCCCAACTTTTTGTTCCACAAAATATACTATTTCTTAGCTATGTTAGTGTATTAGTTTATACATATTAATTGTATCCTGTGTATGTATTTCTATGTCTAAGAAATGTTCTCTTTTCATTCCTTGTATAATAATTTAATTCCAAACTTTGAAGGTAACACAGATGTCAATGTCACAGAGTCTTCTTTTAGGGGACTCACAGCCTTGGTAAAATTATTTTAAAATAGATTCTGAAAAGCAGATGAATAAAAGTTTCCAGAGGTATATAAAATTTATCTTTTTAGTTACTTAATCTCTTTCATGCCAAGATATCACTGACCACTGATCATACCCTTTATCTCAGAGAAAGCCGACAACTTGATATTCATGTTTCTACAGCTACCTGGGAGACGTAAGGCTGCATAGGGCCATCCTTCCCTTCTTCCTCCTTGGCATCCCGTCACTAAGAAGATAATGAATTCTTATCACTCGAGGTTCCAGCTACCACTATTCCCAAAGCTCAATGGAAAACCTACTCTGGGCCTTTTCCTATGCATTTCAATTCAATTATGATGTTTTCATTATTTTTGCTATAGACCATAAGCAGTCTACTAAAACCACAAGAACATCCTTTGAATGCTAAGTATAGTTACACAATAATTATAATAAAAGAAAATTACTGACAAGAGAAAATTTTCATGTTAAAGAAGACTTCAGTCAAAATGTGAACTAATTTATGTTAATCATAAGTCACTTAATTGTTTCATATTTTTCTACTCTAGTGGTTATTCTCAAATGAAATAGTCATTTTAGTCATATCACATTAACATTTTTGAGTTAGAATGCCTACATTAATCTTTGTGTCAATAATATTATATAACCCTCACTGTATAGTAGGTTTCATATAATGGAGATTTTTTTTAAAGCTTTACCAAATATTAGTTCAATTATCAGCATATGTTGAGTACATTTGCATCAAGCATATCATTGAATACTAGAAGTAAAATGTTACCTACATTAATTATATGCTCAGCAATTTATATTACCAAGAGGACACAGTCATGCAAATAGTATATTTGAGGATGGTATTTAATCTTCATGGTCAGACATACACTTCTGGGCATGGATTTTGATGATGTTTCCACAGAAGATTGAAAAAGGAAGGCTAAATTCTGAGTGCATGTGCCATATCTCCTTGGCTAGGGTCCTAATCTAAGTAAATCCTAGAAAGCAAACTGAGCACCAATATGCATCTCTCTTTACTGTGAATACAATGTGACCAACAAACTTCAGTGTTCTGCTGTTATCACCATACTGTCACATTTTCCCTGCTCTGATGCACTGAACCCACAAAATTTGATCCCCAAATCCATCCGTCCTTCCTTCCTTCCTTCTTTCTATTGCTGCTATCAGTTGTTATGTTACAGCAACAAGAAACAACATGATGAACAGGGATTGTCACAACCACAATGATGACTCTAGAGCTTAGTACTTAACGCTGGCTTTAGAGCTCTTTCTCTACTACTTCATATTTGTGAAACCATTTAGAAAATTTAAGCTCTTCACTTGTAAAATGGATGAAAAATAACTCTGCAATACTTAGGAGAATGAGGCAAAGCATTAAAAATGAAATGATTGCATTTCTTAATTATCCTAAACAGTTTGTGACAGTTGCTATCAAAAGGCCAAAACTTCACATTGCATTTTTAAGCATTATGTAGGTACAATAACTTAAAAAGAGTTAACCTTAATTTTGTATCAATATACAAAGATCTATACCAATGTAGCCAACAATAACCTTAATTTTGTACCAACAGCAAAAGATATTCAATAATCTACCCCTTTTCTTTATCATTCCTATGTCATGTCTATATCTCCTTTTTTTTTCTTTTTTAAGTCTTTTGACCCCTCCATAGAAGAGAAAGAAGGGCAGAGAAAAGAAAAGAGATCCCTGAAAATAACCTTCTAATCATTGTTTAACAAGACCCTTTAACAGCTTATAACCAATCCCCCTAAATAACAACAAACATGTATAACCAATCAAATGATCCCCCCAAAAAAATTATCCACACACCTTCTGGGATGAAATGTAACTCTCTCAAAATTGCTTCCTGTTGATTTGGTATATAGGAAACCTGTTTAGGGTCCCAAATAAGAATGGAAAAATGTTTAAGCAAGTTATTAGTAATATTTGTAATCCAGTCTTTTTGTGCTCAGATATTTAAATATCCTGAGATGTTTGTAGTCAGAAGCTGGATGTTGGGTGGAAAAGTTCAGGGCTTTTCTGAAGTCTTGCCTGGAACAGTCTGTGGAGCTGAACCATCTTATCTAGCTGTTTTGAAGTTGTTCTGGATATAGATTTTTGAGGAAACAACTATTGAGCCATATCATCTGAACAAGCAACATTCGCTTATTCAAACATATGGAGATAGATAGTTGGTTTTCAAAAACCTCAAGAGATCTGTAGAATATTTAAAGATGTTTTCTTAACTTAAGATTTTTTTGATATTGAGACTTGTCAGGTCCTGACAGCACCCCCCCCCAAGATTCTACTGCAAGTAGATGATGACCATGGAAGAATCTCCATTTGGAGATGGCTGAATTAGTGACAAGCTAGCCACTGAACAAGAGAAAAAAACCCTTGTTTCAACTGTAGACACAATGCTGTCCAAAAAGGATAAAACGTGGAAGCAAGTAAGTTGAAAGCGTAGTTCTACCAAGACAGGGTAGGCAAGTCCTTCACAATTCCTGCTTTACAATTAATGTCTGTCAGAGATACTAGGCCAATGGGCTGAAGATAGATGCTACAATGTTATGGAAAAAAAAATGGAGACTGTCCAGACAGCCAGTTGTCTATCACTTCTTAGTTTTGGAGGCTGCTTGCTCTGTACTTCTGATTTATTCAGATATATTTATCCTTCTCAGGTTTCTGATGTGGTAGAAGACTAGTTAGTTATAGTCTCACAGTTAAGTTTTTTAGTTGTTTAGGAATTACAAGGATGTTCTAGGTCTGTGAAGATGTCTCTATGTTGGTAATGCAAATTAGGATGGAAACTGAGTTAGATATAGAATTTTAAACTCATTGAGATATATAGATAATAGAATATTATCAGTTGCTAAATACATAGGGACTGGAATTTCAAAATGTATGTTATACCTTATAATTTTCATAATTGTTGCCTAATTGTCCTCATTGTTTTGTATTGTATTTATTGTTACAAGAGAAAAGCCTTTTATAGGACTAAAAGAAACACCTTAAATTAAAAAAACAAACTGATAGGAGGGTGAGGGGGAAGAGAGTAGAAGGTGCAACTGGCAGGGGGTGGAGGGACTGTGATTGATATGTAACTTGAAGAAATATATAAATGTTGAAAACATAAATAATTGACAGGGCACCTCAGAAAACATTCACTGTCAATATTGAGAGAGAAAGTATTGACTATTACATTTTTGTAGAACTTTATTTAAAGATAATAGAAAAATTACAATAAAACATGTTTACGTTTGGATATAAATTTCAAGTCAACCACTTCTTGTAAATGGGTACAGAGTGATGTTATTACCTACTTTCTCTAAATATAGCATTGCATAATCCATAGCTAGTAAGGAAAAGGAAATTTTAGAGAAGTTAGTAATAACTAAAGATGAAATATTAATATAAAAACAATTTTTCCATTTCTAACAAAATAACTGTTGTTAACAGAGAAATAAACAATTGGATGTGCAGTTGATATTGATATCTAAAAGAAGAATCAGGCTGTTCCCATTAGAACCTTGGCCTAATTACACCATTATTAAAAGTGAGATAAGCAGGTATTTGCAACTTTTAGGAATAGTATTATCAAACTGAAGCCAGAGGTAAAAAGCTTGAAGTAAACATTTGAACCCTTTAAGGAAAAACTTCCCTATATCAATTTAAATTCCATCAAAGTGAGACACCAAGAGTATGGTCACCTCCACTGGATAAAAGAATTGATCACACAATTTAAGAGAATGAAATTGAAGGAACCAGGGGTTTAATTTATTAATTGTAAAGTCACAGAGACCCAAGAAATATTAAAGTTAACTCCTAACCTAAACATCTGTGGTTATTTAGATCTGTTTTTAAATGTTTTTTTTTTTTTTAATTCAAGTTACATCCTGATTGCAGGCCCTTCCTCCTCACTGGGTCCCATCCTCCCACCATTTTCCCCCTCCCTCGTCTCCTTCCCCTTGGATGAAGGGAGCCCCCCACATATCCACCTTCCTCAATTCAGCAAGTCCCATAAGGGCTAAGAGCTCCCTCTTGTGCTTGTACCAGAAAAACCAGCCCAGCTAGGGTAAGGTTTTCCACTAGCAGGCAATTTTCAACACATTTCAAATATGAACACGGTTTGGTATAAAAAAATAAAAGAACCACTATTAACATTCTTAAAAATATGATAATTAAATTCATCAAATGAAGATAATATTTCATGATTTTGAGAAATGTATATAGAATTATTTAGGAGTGGAATGACATAGAGTCATTCCTTTAAATAATTAGCTAAAATGATAAAATGAGTGTGTTAGTGTACATATAATCATTGAATGTGGATAGTGGACATATGATGCTATGTTACCTTCCTCTTTTTACTTTGGTTTTGAGTGAACTTGGATATTTTTTTATTTTAAAACACCAATTATTAATATCCAACATAGAAATAATTTTTTCAGCCAAAATGATTTATAAGAGTTTGCCAGTATCCCAAATTAGAAATTCAGAGACATATATATTCTGAGTATTTCACATGATACCACTTAATCAAGTAAGGTCTAAAACATGTGAAAATTGGAAATGAAGGTAGATATTTTGAATTTAATTTTTAATTTTTTAATTTTAATTTATTATTTTCTCACACAATACATCCTGACCACAGTTTCTCCTCTTCCACTCTTCCCAGTTCTTCCCCAACCTCCCTTCTCCCCTGATCTACTCCTCCCTCATTAATTCAGAAAAGAGAAGACCTCCCAGGGATATCAACTTAACATGGCATAACGTTACAATAATACCAGGCACACACTCTCACATCAAGACTGGACAAGGCAACCCAGTAGGAGGAAAGGGTCCAAAGAGAAGGCAATTCTTTACAGACTAAGAAAACATTGCCTTCCGGCTACAATAGACACTCAGCTGGGAGACAGTTGAGGGGCTTATTAAGGATCCCACAAGGATGTTACTCAGTAGCATGCTCAAGTCCTAGGTTCACATAAACCTAGCATGATAGCACATGCCTATGATAGTGGCACTCGAGAAGTAGAAAGAGGAGGAACAGGATCCTTGGCTCATACTGAGTTTGAGGACAGCCTGAGATATAGGAGACCTTGACTCAAAAACAAATAAGGGAACAAAGTCACTCAAGCACAGATTCTCCAATGAAAAAGTCAAGAGAAGTCACCTGCACACTCCAGAACTACTGCAGCAACACTCATGAGATTAGGAGAGAAAATCCATGTGTGGCTAGTCTCCCTGTGAGTCATTAAAAAAAAAAAAAAAAAGGCCCTAGGAAAAAACTTCAAATTGCTACAAAACACTCAGGACAACAAAGGCCCCTTCGAACAGTATGGAAGAAAGAATGCCTAAAGTCCATAGTTGGTGATTGAGTGCTTCCTCTATTAGGTGTGACACTCACTGTTCTTAAACATCACTCTGCTTGCTCACAACCATCCTGAGCGGGAGAACAATTACTGTGATGCCAATTTTTTAGGTAAGGCAAGAAGGCCTCACAAAGAGGAGTCTTTTCTTTTTTGAGGTTCCCTAGATCATCTCACTGAGCTCCCCAGGTTCTTACTGTACTCTTGTCTTGGGGTGAAGAACATAGGGAAAGCCGCTTTTTGTATCCTGCTCTCACTTGATAAGAGAAAAGCAAACATAGTTGGGTGGGAAGGAACTATGAAGGTAGATTTTTAAACATCTCTGAAAAAAAGCCAGAGGGAATGTGTAGGGAGTTAGATTGGTAAATATCTAGGGGTTTCTGATACAGTCTCTTAATTTGGGGCATGAAGATCAACTTGGCTGTGAGCAATTAGCTTATCAGCTTGTGGAAAAACAAGGATGAAGTCAGGTGAAAACAAGAAACAAACAGGAGACTTAATGGACTGAAAAACAAGGTTGAAAACAGGAAAAACGGGGAAGACTTAATGGACTAGAAACAAAGTATTTGGCCTGGCATTGTTTTCAGCTGCTAGGTGGGCGGAGCCCAAATTAAGCTGAAATAGGTGGAACAAGGAGAGATCCTATTTAAGGACAGTGGAGGGAGCCCCAACCTAGAGGCCCTCCATGCTAGAGAGCTCAGATGCTAGTGAGTCCTGATGGAGAAAGTGCTGGTGAATTGATGGCCAGATCTCCCTGAGGCAGAAAGAAACTGGTGAGCAGAGAAAGCCTCAGCAAGACAGCCAAGGACTAAACCCTGTGGCTCAGCTTTTGCCTTGTTGGGTTTGACCTGTCCGAACAGTGGCTTAAAGGAAATTGTGGCTGGCTTTATGGGAAGGAAGTAGGTTGGAAATAAGTTGGCCTACTGACGGCTGAGGTCTCCCAGAGAGAAGTCCTCAAGCTTTATTTAAGGTGAGATTGCCATAGCCAATTTACCCTGATGAATTTACATCTGAGATATAAAAAAAAAAATGGACTGCTAAGTGCATTAAAGGATCTACCACAGAGACTGTGTTCCTGACAACTGAGGACCTGCCCCAAAGACTGTATCCTTCTAAAAGGTTAGGAAAAAGGTTGTAAAAATTATCGATAGGTTTAGTGGCTAGGTCAAAGGGGTTTTAGGAATTTATAGGGTTAATGGTTAAGAAATTGTTGGTATTTGTTATAAGTGAATATTGTTAATAAATAAGTATTGAATAATTTTAAAAAGCTCGGTCACAGGAATGAACCAAATATTCTTTTGTGGTATATTCCTGATAATTTTTAGAAGGCAAATCTCATACAATAGGATAAAAGTATAATATATATTACAGGTGATTGTTTTTGCTGTGACAGAGTTGTCTTACATGCTTTGAAGATGCCTGTTTGTGAGCATCTATTCTTTACATGGAGATCAATGACAGCTAGTAATCAGCTGTGATGAAAATAACTATACCCAAAAGAATGACAGATATTGGGAATAGTGCCACAAAGCAATGATCAGCAAACAGAAGCAGTGATTATGTAAAAGGATGGGTCTACAGTTGGAGCAAAAGGAACCAAATTTCTTAGTCAGTGTCAGCCAAAAAACTTCAAAATCACTACTCTTTCTTTATATTGTAAATGTGGTGCTAGGCAAGAATGGTTCAATTGTGAGAATCTAAGAGAGACTGAATGCTTATTGCTTAACTGAGATAAATTGTGTTCTTAAAAGAATACAAATAGATCCAAGTTTTTATTTCCAACTGGATATAATATAGAAATTATATAAGGAGAACAACTATATTTGGTTAATATTTTAAAAGATTATCAAAATAAATTAGAAGAAATACATCAAAAATGAGAATTATTTTCTGAGCCTATCAATATTTTCCAAACACATAATATGACATGCAGGTCCAGCAAAAAATGAAAACTTGGGCTGTGTGGGGAATATGGCTGAAATAATTAGACTCCCACACACTTAAAACTTATAAACAGACTTGGCAACTTTAAAACAGTAACTTAAGTTAGCCCTAATTATAAACTATACACCTGAAAATATAGAAGACTGTGGAAAGTATTTTGATAAAATGATGAAGCATTTCTTTCAGATTCTCATATCTTCACAATATTCTTTATGCAAGATAGACAGTTGACATTTCATACAAATGAAAAACAAAACAAAATCTCAATTTAAAAACAAATCACCATTGAAGCTTCATGACACACAGTAACAGTAGTATGGGAATTTCACACATATTACAGCAAAAAATGACTATTTATATACACCAAATAATTCATCATTAGTATACTAAGTGGTTATAATATTACCTATTAATATTCAAGTGTTTTGGATGTATTATATTGAATTATGACATTACTTGAATTTTTGACATTTAAAGCTGTTTTAAGTATTGCTATCACTAAATTGTCTGAAATTTGTATGTTTGTATATATATATTCATCATCAAAAAGATTATTCTGTAATTTTCTTTGTTTTTATCTATCTCTGATATATCATTGTAATACTTTTTTGAGAAAAGGAATTTGGAAGTATTTCTTCCCTTTCTGACAAATGCAATACTTTAAGAAGCATAGATTAAGCTTTTTAAAGTTCTAATGGAATTCGGGACCAAATAGTTGAATTGGAGCTTTGCTAATATTGAGACATTTTATTACTATTTCAATATTGTTGTTAAATTGGTCTGTTAAATTGCCAATCAAAGTTTTTGGTTAGTTGATAGATGATATGCTGTAAGAAATTCTTCGGTTTCTGATTCATTTTCCGAATAGGATAGATTATAGAATTTAAATATATTTCTATTTTAATGTATCTTTTGAACACTGAACATTGCTGTTTTATCGAACAATAATATAAACTATTCAGATAATAGTTTCTTCTCCCCCAGCTAATCCAATGTCCTTTTTACATCCTTCCTGATCCACATCCACAGCTTCTTTCTTTTTATCTCTGTTGAAAAAAAAAAAGAAAAGAAAAAAAAAGCAAAAAACAGGTACATAGTATGTCTTGATTATAACCTCACAAACACCATTACCTTTATCACATTTTCCATCCAATTTAGTGCTATCATTTTATTAATTTCTATTTGTGTCTGTCTTTTTCTTTATTTTTTATTTCTTCAAGTTACATCTCAATCGCAGTCCCCTCCCTATTCCCCCCTCCAGTCCCACCTTCCCACCCTTAACATCCCATCCTCTTCCCCTTTTTTTTTTTTTAAGTTTAAGGTATATCTTATTTTCCCCTACAGTTTCCCTTTTCAGTCCAACAATTGGCTCTTTCTCTTATAATAATAAATACAATACAAAAAAACAGAGGTAATTAAGCCATAGTTATGAGGGTTATATGGCTTAGCATACATTCTCAAAGTCCAGTTCAAATGTATTTGGCACCTGACTTTATCATTCTACTATCTAACCATCTCCATGAGTTTAAAGTTATATCTAACTCAACAATCATACTAACTTGCAACACAATTTTAAAAGCATCTTCTTAGGTCTATAACACTCTCTTGACTCCTAAACAACTCAAAATTTAATTATGAGACTCTAGCTATCTGTTCTTCAAACACCTCAGAGACCTGAGAGGGATAAATATATCTGATTTTATAGGAAGTACAGGGCCTGCAGCTTCCAAAACTAAGAAATGACATACCAGTGGCTGCATGGGCAGTTCCCATTTTCTCTCCATACATTACAGCATCAATCTTCACTCATTTGGCCCCATTTCTCTGACAGATACTGATTGTAGAGCAGGGGTAATAAAGGACTTGCCTACCCTGTCTTGGCAGAGCTAGGCTGTCAATTTACCTACTTCCAAGTTTTGTCCTTTTTGGACAGCATTCTGTCTACAGTTGGAGCAAGGGGCTTTTCCTACCAAGAGGTAGGCTTGTGATTAATTCAATCATGTCCCACTGGAGATTTTTCGATGCTCATCTTCTACTTGGGGTAGAATGGGGGTGCTGTCAGTAGCTGATATGTCTTGATATAAAAAAATCTAAAATTACGAAAATATCCTTGAATGCCATATTCTGCAGATTTCTTGAGGTTTTTGAAGAGGCCCTATCTATTTCGTATATAAGGATAAGCAGATGTTGCTTATCTCTTAGCAGGTTTATTTCTGATTAGCTTAGAAAATAGCTATAATAAGCTGTCATAGTACCTAACAGAATGACCGGCTTGCATAACTATTGTTTGCATTTCTTAATTATCCTAAACAGTTTATGACAATTAGTAGTAAAAGGCCGAATAATCACGTTTCATTGTTTTTCTTTACTTCTTAACCCTTCCATCCCATTTCTCTGGGGTGGGGTGTCCTTATATAACATTCCCTCATCTCAGTTGAGAGGTTGTATGAGGGCCAAGAGCCTCCTCATTCATTGGGGGTCTACGAGGCAGTACCACCAGTGAAAAGTTTCTCATTGCCCAGGAGAAAGAACTAAAAAACAAACATACGAATAAGCAGACCCACAGATAAAAAAGAATAAAAAATAGGAAAAAAAACTTATATAATAAATAAATAAATAAAAATAAAAAAAGTCTATGTCAAAGTTCCCTTTGGTGTGTTAGTTGTAGTATCGATACCCTCTAATACATAGCTAAAATCCTACTATAAGTTAATAGATGCCATATGCGTCCTTCTCAGTCTGGGTTAGCTCACTCTGGATGAGCTTTTCTAGTTCCATCCATTTGGATGCAAATTGCATAATTTCATTGTTTCTGATAGCTGAATAATATTCCATTGTGTAGATATACCAGTTTTTTAACCCATTCTTTGGTTGAGGGACATCTGTGTTGTTTCCAGTTTTCTAGCTATTACAAATAAGGCTGCTATACACATAGATGAGGAAACTTCCTTATGATTCTGTGAAGAGGCATTTGGGTGTATACCTAGAAGTGGTATGGCTGGGTCCTGAGGCAGAGCTATTCCAAGTTTTTTAAGATATCGCCAGACTGACCTCCATAGTGGTTGCACAAGCCTGCATTCCCACCAGCAATGGAGTAGGGTACCCCTTTCTCCACACCCTCAACAGCATGTGCTGTCATTTGAGCTTTTGATCTTAGCCATTCTGACAGGTGTGAATGGAATCTCAGAGGTGTCTTGAGTTGCATTTCTCTGATGATTAAGGATGTTGAGCATCTCTTCAAGTGTCTCTCAGCCATTAGGGATTCCTCCTTTGTGAATTCTCTATTTAGCTCTGTCCCCCATTTTTTGATTGGATTATTTGGTTTCCTGGCATTTTATTTCTTGAGTTCTTTGTAGATTTTGGATATTAGCCCTCTGTCAGATGTGGGGTTGGTGAAGATTTTCTCCCAGTCTGTAGGCTGCTGTTTTGTTCAAATGACAGTGTCTTTTGCCTTACAGAAGCTTTTCAGTTTCATGAGGTTCCATTTATTGAATGTTGATCTCAGGTCCTGAGCTATTGGTGTTCTGTTCAGGAAGTTGTCACCTGTGCCAATGAGTTCCAGGGTTTCTCCCACTTTTTCTTCTAGTATATTAGTGTGACCGGCCTTATGTTAAGGTCTTTGATCCATTTGGATTTAAGTTTTGTACAAGATGATAAGTATGGGTCTAATTTCATTCTTTTACAAATGGACATCCAGTTGGACCAGCACCATTTGTTGAAGATGCTGTCCTTCTTCCATTGTGCCGTTTTGGCTTCTTTGTCAAAAATTAGGTGGTCATAAGTGTGTGGGTCTATTTCTGGATCTTCAATTCAATTCCATTGATCTACTGCTCTGTTTCTATACCAATACAATGCTGTTTTTTACAACTATTGCTCTGTAGTACAGCTTGAAATCTGGGATGGTGTTACCTCCAGATGTTTTTTTATTGTACAGGATTGATTTAGGTATTCTGGGCTTTTTGTTGTTCCATATGAAATCAAGAATAGCTCTTTCCAAGTGTAAAAAAATTGTGTTGGTATTTTGATAGGAATTGCATTGAATCTATATTTTGCTTTTGGTAGGATGGCCATTTTTTATTATGTTGATCCTACCTATCCATGAGAATGGGAGGTCTTTTCATCTTCTAAAGGCCTCTTCCATTTCTTTCTTCAAGGGCTTGTCGATCTTGTTGTACAGGTCCTTTACTTACTGGGTTAGAGTTACCCTGAGGTATTTTATGTTGTTTGTGGCTATTGTGAAGGAGGTTGTTTCCCTTATTTCTTTCTCGGTATATTTGTTTGTTGTATAAAGAAGGGCTTCTGATTTTTTTGAATTAATTTTGTATCCAGCTACTTTGCTGAAGGTGTTGATCAGCTACAAGAGTTCTCTGGTGGAATTTTTGGGGTCGCTTATGTATACTATCATATCATCTGCAAATACAGATAATACGACTTCTTCGTTTCCAATGTTTATCCCCTTGATCTCCTTTAGTTGTCTTATTGCTCTAGCAAGAAATTCAAGTACTATATTGAAGAGATATGGTGAAAGTGGACATCTTGTCTTGTCCCTGAGTTTAGAGGAAATCCTTCAAGTTTCTCTCCATTTAATTTGATGTTGGCCACTGGCCTGCTGTATATTTCCTTTATTATTTCTAGGTACGGGACTTGTATGCCCGTTTGCTCCAGAACTTTTAGTATGAAGAGGTGTAGGATTTTGTCAAATACTTTTTCTGCATCTAGCGAGATTATCATGTGTTTTTTTTCCTTTCATCTTGTTTATATGGTGACTTTCATCTTGTTTATATGGTGAATGACGTTGATAGACTTTCATATTTA
>CAJQZJ010032738.1:2336441-2356545 GCA_907164525.1 Lophiomys imhausi
CTCTACAGACTCTGCATCAGCTTCTGCCTCCAGGTTTCTAATCTGTTTAAGTTCCAGTTGGCTTCCTTCACTGACAGATTTCAATGTGTAATTGTAAGTGTAAACCCTTTCCTCTCTAATGTCCACTTTTGTTAGGATGATTTGAAAGTTTCTTGTATTCAAATGTTAATTGCTTGCCCTTGTCTTCCTTACCTATGTGATATACGTGAGCAAATGTGAGGCTATGTAACCTCACCTACTAAGTCATCTCTGATTGGTTGAATGAAGAAGTCACCTATAGCTCTGGCTAGGCAAGATAGAGGAGGGGGGTGGGGGAGTGTTCATGTGCTTGGGAGGAAGGCAGAGAAGATGATGGGAGAAGAAGGAGGAAGGATGAGAAGGAGAAGCAGATGCCATGGGCTAACCAGGAGCACATGGCAGAGAACAGCAGGATCTGAGAATATCATTATGGACAAAAACAGTGGACATGAAGTATATGGAAGTAATATGGGATTTTATCTTGGGAGGTAGAAAGTTATCTTAGAGGATTAAGATTTTCCCAGCCCCAGTGCTTAAGGCTTACTGAAATCCATCAGTTGTTTTTGTGTATTTATTTGTGAGTGATGGGTTCAAGGATAACTCTGACACCACAAGAAATATATATATATATATATATGTGTGTGTGTGTGTGTGTGTGTGTGTGTGTGTGTGTGTGTGTGTGTATGTATAATTAATTATTGATTACCTACTGTTACACATTTTGGCCATAATGTTTCATCATAACAATAAAATTGTAACTATGTCAGATGCTCATATTTTAATGAGTGTATTTGCATGCAGTGGAGCAAGGGAAATATACTATGAGTCACAATGGTAAAGAAGACTGTCTTTATCAGTTTATACCTCAGAGCTTATCACCTGCCCAGTGTACAGCCATTCATGGTGTGATATCATGGATCTTTTCCCTATCCATGTTGGAAAATTTCCTGTCTTGATCTTGCACAGAACCTGGGCAGCAACCAGAAATGCCATGAATTTATGAGTGCAACAATCCTGAAATGTCCAGAAGATATTATTTTACCCATATCCTTCTCAAGATCTGGCTCTTAAAGTTTTTCCTCCCTATTTTCTGAGATGTTTCTCAAATATTAATGGGGAATGGAGTAATAAAAATCTCCTATTTGGTACTGACCATTCCATAGTCTCTTATTCTCCACATTTTCACAAATTGTGAGTGTCTTTATCAACTGTACTTTACTACATCAATAAGTTTCTCTAATGAGGGGTTCTACTAATCTGTGGGTGTAAGAATAAGTACTGTGAAGGCAGTTTGATATTATGCACATTTAGCCAAAAAAAAAAAAGTAACATGTTCTCTCTTAGGGCCTATGGCCTCCAACCCATCCCAGCTATGGCTTGTTAGCCATGTTTACAATAACAGGAGTGTGTTGTATCTTATGGGGTGAATATAATGTCTATTGCAAAATTATTGGTCATACTCAAAAAAGTCCATGCCACTGTTGTACCAATTGGCATACTTCATCATGCTTGTCTTTATTGTAGCTCAACAATTTCACAGGTAGGTAAGAATATTGGTGACTTTTATCCTCCAGTGGCTAAGAATCTTACCATCAATTCTGGTGGACAACCAAGAGCCACAGCAATACCATCTATTGTATTGTTATAAGTTTTAAGGAAATATTCATTTTATTCAGCCATAAGAAAAATTAAACTTGCAATGAAATGGAGAAAACTTAAAAAATATTATATCAAGTGACATAACTTAGAGTCAGAAAGACAAATTAAAGAAAAACACTTGGTAAGATCTCTTAAAGGAATCTGATGCAGTGATGAACTAAAGTTTTATTCAACTCAGATCTCTAAGTTCATACTTGGTGTGACTTTTATTCCTATGGGGCAGGGGGAGGGGAAGGTAATTCAGTATCTTGTAAAAGAATAGGCCTACTCTTTTCAGTACTTGCCTATCCTGTGAACTGACCTAGAGCCTTTTCCCTACAAAATAGGATGAATATTGGAAATCAGGGTGTGTTCTATTAAATTTATGTGTATATGAACTTAATGTTTCTAAAAACAAAAAGGACCATTTAACTATATTCACTCACACTTAGGATTGAATTTATATGTTAGTTAATTTGGACTATTTTACTAACTTAGTAACAAATTAGTATTCAGTGGATACATTTTTTCTTGCTGAAAACAAAACCACCTGTCTTCTGCCCTTGATCTATATGAAAATGGGAGAATGAGTTTTTTTTTTTCTGCCATGGCAATAAAGCTTTATTGGACTAATGAGATAACTCAACAGGTAAAAACACTTGCTACAGGGATACAAACCCAAGTTGTATCCCCAGTGTGGTGGTTTGAATAGGTATGGTCCCCATAGTCTTATGTGTTTGAATGCTTGGCCCATAGGGAGGGGCACTATTTGGAAGTGTCACATTCTTGGAGTAGGCATGGCCTTGTTGGAGTAAGTGTGTCACTGAGGAGATAGGCTTGATGTCTCATATATGCTCAAGCCATGCCCAGTGATACAGTCTCTTTCTGCTGCCTAGGGATGAAGATGTAAAACTTTCAGCTCCTCCAGCACCATCTCTCCATGCATGGTGCCATGCTTCCTGTAATGATGACAATGGACTAAACCTTTGAAACTGTAAGTCAGCCCCAATTAAATTTTTTTTTAAATAAGAGTTTCTGAGGTCGACAATGGAACCCAAACTAAGACACCCAAGACCTACATGATGGAAGAAGAAAACCAAAACCTGTGGATTGCCCTTCTATCTATATTTATACATCATGATACATATGCATGGGCACACACATACACACACACACACACACACACACAATTAATATTTTAAAAATAAACCATGATTAATCTAAAGTAATCATAAGACTTCATTCATCAACTCCACCTTAATAAACATAGAACAGAGAAGAGGACATCATTCAGTCCTAAATCAAGGATCATGTCAACACTTCTCACTTCTCTGAGACAAAAGTGTCTAATTTCTTCAGAAACAATGTATGAATTCTCCACCAAAGGCAGATTAAGTTTACTATTGAATAGTTTGATCCATCGGTTTACAAACAATACTACCAACTTTCCTAAAAATGCTATACTTTGGATAAAAGTAAATACATTAAGTTAATATCTCAGATCTTCAGAAGATTTTCTGTGGGCGGAGTGCTAAGTGAAAATTCCTCATTCATAACTAAAAATCAAGCATAGAACTGTACATTCCTGAACAAAATATTATATGCTTTACAAATACTATAAGATTTGGAAACCACTAATGTATATATGTATTTTGTATAATTAGATAATAGATATATACATATATGTAGGAAGAGGAAAATAAGAAAATCAATTTGAATCTTTCAAAAATCTCACTAATCCTCAGTTATTATACTAATCCACATGCCTAGTAGCAAAGTTCAAGAAAAGGCATTTTTTTAAACAACAGATTATATCATTTGACATGGTATATCATATGATTATTTAGGAAACACTTAGAAAGTCATGAGAGATAAAAAGATCTTGGCATTGATTCTTTTTTAGAACAGGACAAACATATTAGTGGACAATAATGGCTGTTAGTAAAGGAAAAACCTCCTAATATTTGACCACAAAAATAATTTTCTTCTTAAGAATAAACTAAAACATTATTATTTTTCATTCCTGTCCTGCCCTGGCATCACAAGCTCCTTGAGGCAAGGTCCAATCACAGGCATCCTAATGCTGTCAGCACCCAACTCAGGAAGTAGAAAGGAACTGATTCTAAACACAGTGCAAGATGTCTGAATTAATGTGTGCAAAATAAATGGATAAATAAATGGGGATTAACTTCTACTAAATTTGTTTGAGCTTACTTATATCTTAACAATTTCAGGCCACCAAAATAATAAATGCCCTTCAGAGATGAACTTGAAAAGTTCAGAATAAACTGCAGAATTGCATATTTTATCTCATTGCAAAAGCATTCATCGTCACCTGGAGCTTGGTCACTTAGGATAATTCTGCTGTTTGAACATCATTCTAACAAGAGTGTAGCTGCCTATTAAACCATCTAATCAGAACCAAACACCTGAGACATATGGTAAATAAATACAAAAATAGATATCTCGCCTGGCAACTCATCCAGAACAAAACTCACCTAAATAAAGTTAGAAAATAGAATCAATATAATGTAAATGACTGTAACCAATATTGTTTTATAATATATATTTTAACTGTTTCCTCTATTTGGAAATTGTTGAGCCATGTAAAGTTTCTAAAATATAATAGCTATTTTTAAGCAACTAATTTGTGAAGATGGGTGTTTTTACAACTCTCAAGAAATGAAATAAATGGAAACAGTTTATTACCAAAATTTCTAGAATAGTATTCGTAATTGTGAATGTTAGAAGATATTAGAAGAAACCCATTTGGAATTCTGGGGGCAAGATTAAATTCAGCATAGCAGAACTCAGTGTGCCCTTGCACCTCTAATTTCTTATTCTTAGGATAGAACCAGGCTAGCACATAAAGACAGCACACAAACAATTCCCCTTAAAATGAAAAAGCACAATTTATAAATTTACACATGAATGTTTGCCTTGTCTAACTATACCTAATTCATTTAGCCTCTGTGGTAATTTGAAAGAGAGTGGTCCCCACAGGCCCATAGGGAGTGGCACTATGACAAGATGGGTCTTTGTGTAGATGTGACTTTGTTGGAGGAGGTGTATGAATAAGAGTGATCTTTAAGATCTCAGAAGCACAAGCCAGATCTCTTCCTGCTGCCTGCAGAACAAGGTTTAGAGCTCAGCTCCTTCTCTAGCACCATGTCTGTCTGTGTGCTGCCATGAGTCTTACCATGACATAACAGAACAAGCCTGTGAAACTGTAAATCAGCTCCAATTAAGTGTTTTCCTTTGTAAGAGTTGCCATGGTCAGGCTCTATCCTCAGAGCAATAGTAACCCTGACTTGACAACCTCATTAGACTAATTCTCTCAGCTTAGGTTTTATAGAACAGAGTAAAAACTAAGATGGGGGAAATAGCTGTCTAATTTTAAGGTTTAATTGTAATAGTTACTTACATTTGCATGGCTTATATTGTTCAAAAGATCTTTCTAATACCATCTTTAATTTGAATTTAGACTCACCTTCTATCTTAGTAGGGCTGGGACAGAGAAGGGACACTGATGGTGGCACTATCTCTGGGACAACTGGAGACCTGCAAGGATGGGCTCCTGTGAGGTTATGTGGGTGACTCTAGCTGAGAATCTTAGCAGCAGGGGACATGTAGACTGAAGTGGCCACCTTCTAAAGCCAGGCAGGACTGCCAGTTTATAGAAGGAGAGACCAACACACTACAAAATTTTTGACTCAAAATCTATGCTGTCTACAAGTCATTCAGGGATAAAGATGGAGCTGAGATTGAGGGAATGGCTAACCAATGACCAACTTGAGACCCACCCTATGGGAGAGAGTCAATGCCTGAGACTATTAATGATACTCTGCCATGCTTAAAGACAGGAGCATAGCATAACTGTCCTCTAAGAGGCTCCTCCCAGCAAAGGTTCAAAACAGATGCTGAGACCCACACCCAAACACTGGACAGAGACCTGGGAGTCTTACAGAAGAGTTGGGGAAAGGACAGAGACACTGGAAGGGGACATGAACTACACAAGACCAACAACATAGGCAACTAACCTAGGCCCATAAGGACTCACAGAAATTGAACCATCAACCAAGAAGCATGCATGAACTGAACTTGAGAGCCCTATACTTATGGAGCTGAGGGGCAGCTTGGTCTATATGTGGGCCCCCTAGCAACTGGAGCAAGGTTTGTCTCTGACATGGTCACTGTTGCCTACAGTTGGATAACTCTCCCCTAGCTGGGCTGCATTGACTGACTTCAATGGAAGAGTATGCAATTAGTTCTAATGCAACATGAAGTACTGTGTTGGCTTTGGGGGTGGAGTCCCTTCCCTGAGAAGAGGAGAAGGGAGCATTAGGGGTAGGGGGTTGGGAGGAGAGAAGGGGGAGCTATGATCATGATATAAAATGAATAAATAATTAAAATTGTAAAAATAAAATATACAAACACACATATAAACACATAAATTTTACTTCAATTTCTTTATAATTAATAATAGTATATTCAAAAACTGAAAAGCATTTAGGTTACAAATGTTCATATCACAAAAATAATGGTATGTGAGGTCATGGGTATGGATATTAGCTTGATTTAATATTTCATAATGTATACATACGTAAAAACATTGCAGTGTAAACTATAAATACATATAATCTTTATCTGCTGGTTATACCTTAATGAAACTGAAGGAAAATAAACATAAAAATTGGTAAATTATTTCCAAAAAGAGAAAAACTGTACAACTTTACTTCAATTTCTTTGTTTAAAAAATTAACTCTCACTATTGTTTCACTAATATATTGAACAATTAGTTCAGAACATAACTATAAAAATTTGTCAGATTTTATAATGATTAGCTTTAGTAAAACATGAAAAATGTCTTTTAAATGTTTGAAATGTCGTCTTTAATTCATTTTTTCTCATAGAAATAAAGGAGACTATCTTTTTCATTTAATTATATTACAGCATGTTTTCTAAAGAAAGTTTGTGTTTGGGTGTATTCTATAACATCATTTATAACATCATGATATTGTTTTAATAGCTATGAGACATATATGAAAAACCTCTTTTATTCTTTTTCTCTATTATGCTTATTGATTACTTAAAGTTACATCTTCATCACAGTCCCCTCCCTCTAACCCTCTTGGTTCCACATTCCCACCCTCTACCCCTTATCCTACTCCTCTTGTGTGGGGTGCCCCCACATATCTGCCCCCCTCAGTTCATTAGTCATATGAGGGGTAAGAGCTTCCTTTTGCACTGGGGGCCTAGTGGAAAAGGCAATGGCAGCTCCACTAGGGCAAAGTGTCCCACTAACAGGTAACAAAGTCTATATTCCTGTTCCTTTCATTCTGCTGGTTGTAGGATAGTTATCCTGTACTATATGGCTAAAATCCAGTTATAAGTGAATAGATGCTATGTGCATCTTTCTGGGTCTGGGTTACCTCACTCAGGATGAGCTTTTCTAGTTACATCCATTTGGCAGCAAATTACATGATTTCCTTGGATTAAAAAAAAAAAAAAAAGCTGTGGTACATACATACATGCAATATTACTCATCTCTTTAATTCTTAATGCTATTAATTTTGTCTTTCTTTTTAATTTGCTATAGCTGAAATTTAATAAGATGTGATGTTTCATTTGTTTGTTTGTTTTTGACTTCTCTTTGGGTCCTTTTTTTATAATAATTTATTTTTTATTTCTTCAAGTTACATCTCAATCGCATTCCCATCTCTACTCCCCCCTCCAGTCCCACCCTCCCACCTTCAACCCCCCATTCTCTTCCCCTTTTTTTTAAGTTTAAGGTATATCTTATTTCCCCCACAGTTCCCCTTTTCAGTCCAACAAATAGTTCTTTCTCTTATAATAATAGATACAATACAAAATAACAGAGGTAATTAGGCCACAGTTATGAGGGTTATATGGCTTAGCATACATTCCCAATGTCCAGTCCATATGTATTTGGTACCTGACTTTAACTTTCTACTATCTAAACATCTCCATGAGTTTAAAGTTCTATATCTAACTCAACATTCAGACCAACTTGCAACACAATTTTAAAAGCATCATCCTAGATCTATAACACTCTCTTGACTCCTAAACAACTCAAAATTTAATTATGAGACTCTAGCTATCTATTCTTCAACCACCTCAGAGACCTGAGAGGGATAAATATATCTGATTTTATAGGAAGTACAGGGCCTGCAGCTTCTAAAATTAAGAAATGACATACGAGTGGCTGCCTGGGCAGTTCCCATTTTCTCTCCATACCTTACAATATCTATCTTCGGTCGTTTGGCCCCGTTTCTCTGACAGACATTTATTGTAGAGCAGGGGTTATGAAGGACTTGCCTACCCTGTCTTGGCAGAGCCAGGCTGTCGACTTACCTGCTTCCAAGTTTTGTCCTTTTTGGACAGCATTCTGTCTACAGTTGGAGCAAGGGGTTTTTCCTGCCAAGAGATAGGCTTTCGACTAATTCAGTCATCTCCCAGTGGAGATTCTTTGATGCTCATCTTCTATTTGGAGTAGAATAGGGGTGCTGTCAGGAGTTGATATGTCTCGATATAGAAAAAATCTAAAGTTAAGAAAACATCTTTGAATGCCATATTCTGCAGATCTCTTGAGGTTTTTGAAGAAGCCCTATCTATCTCTTACACAATGGAATATTATTCAGCTATCAGAAACAATGAAATTATGCAATTTGCAGCCAAGTGGATGGAACTAGAAAAGCTCATCCTGAATGAGCTAACCCAGACTCAGAAGGATGCATATGGCATCTATTCACTTATAGTAGGATTTTAGCTATATAGTAGAGGTATCAATACTACAACTAACACACCAAAGGGAACATGGACATAGACTTTTTATTTTTTTTCTATTTTTTATCCTTTTTTATCTGTTTGTCTGCTTATTTGTTTGTTCTCTCTCCCGGGCAATGAGACACTTGTCACTGGTGGTATTGCCTCGTAGACCCCCAATGAATGAGTTGGCTCTTGGCCCTCATACGACCTCTGAACTGAGATGAGGGAGTGTTATATAGGGACACCCCACACCAGAGAAATGGGATAGAAGGGTTAGGGTGTAAAGAAACAAAATGAAATGTGAAGTTTCGGCCTTTTGCTACTAATTGTCATAAACTGTTTAGGATAATTAAGAAATGCAAACTAATAGTCATGCAAGCCGGTCATTGTGTTAGGTACTATGACATTCTATTATAGTTATTTTCTAAGCCAATCAGAAATAAAGCTGCTAAGAGACAAGCAACATCTGCTCATTTGTTTGTTTTTAGGAAAGAAAACATTTTATTTCAACTCACAGTTCCAGATTATAATCCATCATTGCTGGGAAAACACACCAAGACCATAGATATATGATCTCCACTTGAGACATCTAGTTTCAATGTATCCACCTCAATTGTTGAAAAGCAGAGAAAACTATTAACTAACATGTGAATTTTGTCCTCAGTACATTCTTTATGTTTACACAGTTCAGAATCCCCTAGTCACAGAATAGAACCACCCATAGTGGGCAGATCTTCCCACCTCAAATAAACTAAATGAATCCCTTATACATATGTCTACAGGCAGATCTGATGTAGACAATCCTTGAGAATCCCTTTCAGGTAATTATATGTAAATTAATGTGTTAATCTTTAATAAGCATATTTATAGATTCATTAACTGCTCTATTGCTTATATAATCCTATTTCAACTAATATGAACACCACCCATGTTTTGTCAAGAAGTCCTTTGTTCTGTGGTACCTCTTATTCTTACACTCTTTCAGTATCCTCTTTCACAGGGTTTTTGAGCACTAAGGGAAGGGATTTGATTAAGCATTGCTTTTAGGGCTGAGTGTTCCAAGATCTCTCACGCTCCACGTATTGTCTTGTCATCTGTGTATTAGCTCTCCTCTGCTGCAGGAGAATGCTTCTCTGATGATGGTTGAGCAATGCATTGACCTGAGTATAGCAGAATGTCTTTATGTTAGGGGTCATTTTTTATCACTACATTCTGATGCAATGATCTGTTATGCATTCTAATTGTTAATTAGTTGCTCCCAGAGGCCAGCTTGCTGTCTGTTATTTTGCTAGATAACCATTGTCTCTGATTGGCTTAAAATGATGAAGTCTGTGATTGGAAAGACAGATAGGTATGCGAGGGAAAAGGTTGGTGGACTCCAGAGGAGCAGGGAGGATCATGGGAAGGAGAAGCCAGGAGGAAAAAGAAGAAGACACGTGATGGGATGGGGTAGATAGAAGAATATCATGCCATGTGGCCTGGAACATCAGCATAGCATGGAGAATAACATCCCAATGGGACACATGTAGATATTGGTTTCTTATTTGTGGAATAGCATTAAAAGCTAGAGTAGATGGGCCAAGATTGCACAATCCAGGCTAAGGCTTGTTTAGATTCATCAGGTGTCTGTGTGTTTATTTATAATGGCAGGTTAAGTATTAACACCACCAATCAAAAACTATAATAATAAATACTGGAAATAATTTAAATAATTATTTGCATATATGGCATCTAATCACAGCAATTAGAATCCATTCTTACAGCATGAGAAGTCCTGGGTAAAAGGTGGTTTCCTAGCCAAAGAGGGGTAAACTGAACCCAAATGCATTTCAAAGGTGTGATTGATTCCCTTAACAGAAGCTGCTGTTTGCAGCAAGGACTAAGGCTATGCACTAGAAAACCAACAGCCTTCTGGGCAGAGCTTGGGTTCAGAATTAACTACCTATATTAAAAATAGAGAAATTCATAATGTCTCAATATATTTGGATTCCATTTGAGTTTGTTTCTCTTAGCATACAAATGATTTTAAAACTGAAAATTGTGGTTCTGTGTATCCTTTTTGAGAAAGATCGGACTAGGATAGGCTTAGAGAAGAAGGACCCTCACAGATGGAATTATAAGTTACTGGCAATAAAAATGAGGGATGGAGGGAGGCCCTCCCAGATAGATAAGACAAAATTGATGGGAGGTGAAGCTCAGAGCTCCCTGGCTACTAGAGATTTCTCAGCAATTTCTGGTTATTGACCCCCCAATACATGTGGCCACAACTACATTCCAGGGAATAATGAACAGAGCTTTAATTGCAGTACTGGATGGTACAGCTAGACCAAGGCTTTTGGAATGTTGTTTCTTTGTTTGATTTTTGTTTATACATCTTTGATTTTCCCTATATTGGGAGGTATAATGTAAATACTAATACATAATTTAATTAATTCTTTCTACAACATTCCTTTAGCAGAACAGTAGTATTTGTTTATCCCCTAAATCTAGTTGCAGATTCTTGGCTACAAAAGCAATACTGAGTATGAGTTCCTTCTCATGGAGTGGCCCTTATCTCAAACCAGATATGAGAGAGTTACTTCAAAAAGGATTTTGATACAATTATATTGGCATACCTTGTTGGCAGGATATCATTGTAGAATGAAGGGGGTATATTTGGGTTTGTGTTTACCGTTCTCCTTTGGCAGCATGTAGAGAACCCTCTGGCACCAGCTCAGACTTCTCCATATTCAGTGAATAGTATAGGTGTTCTCTTCAGCAATAGTGCCTTGATATCTGTTTTTGAAAAGTAACCTATACCTTGGCAATAGCCTGGATTGTTTGAAGGTTCACATGGGACCTGTTTGGCTAACAACTATATTAGATGTAACTCATTTCCAGTACTAGAAGCTTCATTTGGTGATGAGAGTTGTATAATTGGGACTTTGTCACAACAGTTAATTGGTGGTTTTGTTTAGGTCACCATAACACATATTTATGTTTTAGGAGGCTTCTACTGTATTAGATTTCCATATGACCACACAAATGGCTCTTAATTTTAGTTGCTTTCCCCTATTCCTTTCCCTCTATCCACCTCCTCCCAAACTGATCCTCCCATTCCAGCTGCTCCCATCCATCAATAACTCTCCTATTTCCATTTTTTAGGGAAATTGACACCACCCTACCTAGTCCCTTACTCTGTATTGAATGTCTGCAGATCTGTGGATTATAGCTTGCTTTTCATTAAATTAACAGCTAATATCCACATATAAGCAAATATATACCATATTTGTCTTTCTGGTTCTCAGTTAACTCACTCAGGATGATTTTTAACTAGTTCCATCCATTTACCTACAAATTTCATTTTTTTAAGGACTGAAGAGTAATCCATTGTGTAAATATACTACAATTTCTTTACCCATTCTCTGTTGAGCAACAGAGAGTGTTTTTAATTTCTGGCTACTATAAACTGAGCAGCAATGAGCAGAGTTGAGCAAGAGTCTTCTGTGATAGGATGAAGTATCTTTTGGGTATATGCTCAAGAATAATATAGCTGGGTATTGCAGTAGTTCCATTCTCATCTATATGAAGAACCACTACACTGATTTCCATAGTGACTTTACAAGTTTTCACTCTGAGCAACAATGGATGAGTGTTCTCCTTACTGTACATCCTCGTCTTCATGAGCTGTTATTTGTTTTATTGTTCTTGATCATTCTGATTGCTGTGAGATGAAATCTCTTTAAAAAAATATGGCTAATAAGTTATTTAACAGTATTTAGATTATTGTTGCTTGTTTTGGAGGTTGTTAATTCTCATTCAGACATTATAAATGAGTACACAGAGTCACCACATGGATTTTAACAAGCCTTGGCCTGAATTGTGCAATCCTAGCCCACCTAAGCTAGCTCTTAATTCTATTACCCAAATATGACCCCATATATACATACGTCCCCTTGGACTGCCATTCTCCATGATATGCCAATGTTCCTGGCCATGTGGAATGAGGTTCCTTTTTCTAACCCATGATGTGTGCCTCCTTCCTGCTGCTCCTGGCTGGAATGCTTGAATCCTCTTTCCAAAGTGTAGGCTTCCTGCTCTAATCCCAGGAAGTCCCACCTTTCTCTGTCTTTGCCCAATCTCAGGCCTCAGCATTTTATTTAACCAATCAGATTCAATGTAAGTAACAGACAGCAAACAGGACCAATTAATTAACATTTAGAATGCTTAACACTACCCCAACAAATCTCAAAGGAGTTTACATTTGCATTTCTATGATGACTAAGGATGTTGAACCTTGCTTTAAATGTTCCTCAACCATTTGCATTCCTTCTTTTGAGAACTCTGTTTAGTTCTATATACAATTTTTAATTTAGTTATTTGTTACCATGGTATCCAGGTTTTTGAATTCTTTATATATTTTGGATATTACTCCTATATCAGATATTACCCTTAGGTTGGTAAAAATATTTTCCTATTCTCTAGGCTACCATTTTGTCTAAATTATGGGTCCTTCATCGTTCAGAAGCTTTTCAGGTTTCCTCATGTTCTATTTGTTAATTGTTGATCTTAGTGCCTATTCTATCAGTGTTCTATATGAAAATATTTTTCCTATGCCAATGAGTTCAAGACTATTCCTCAGTTTCTCTACTACCAGATTCAGTGTATCTGGTCTTATGTTGAGGTCTTTGATATACACATTTGGAGTTGAGTTTTGTACATGGTGATAATTATAAATCTATTTGGATTCTTCTACATGCAGATATCCAGTTTAGCCAGCACCATTTACTCAAGGTGCCACATTTCTTCCAGTGTGTATTTCTGTTGTTGTTGTTGTTGTTTTAATGAAAAAAAAAAAACAGGTCACTAAAGGTGTGTATACTTATATCTGGGTCTTCAATTTGAGTCCATTGGTTAACATGTCTGTTTTCAAGCCAATACTATGCTGTTTTTACTACTATTACTCGGTAGTGGAGTTTTAAATCAGGGATGGTGAGACTTCTAGCAGTTCTTTTACTGTTCAGGACTGTTTTAACTATTCTAGGTTTTTGTTTTTCCATGTGAAGTTGAGAATTTTCATTTCAAAGTCTGTGAAAAAACTGTGTTGAATTTTGATGTGGATTGCACTGAATCTATAGATTGCTTTTGGCAGGATGGGTTATTTTCACTACATTAATCCTACCAATCTATGAGCCTAGGAGTCCTTTCCAAATTCTGATATCTTATCAAGTTTATTGTTCAATGTTTTAAAGATTTCTTTAATTATATAAGACTTTCAGTTGTTTGGTTAGAGTTACCCCAAGATATTTTATATTTTTGAAGCTATTGTTAAGGATATTGGTTCTCTGGTTTCTCTCTCAGTCATTTGTCATTTGCATATAGGAAGACTGTGGATTTTTATGCATTAATTTTTCCAGCTACAGTACTTTAAGTATACATCATCTTGTAGGGAGTTTCCCAGTGAAATTTTTAGGGACACTTATGTATGTTATCATGTTATCGGTAAATAGTGATACTTGGATTTTCTCTTTCTTTCTGTATCCCTAGAGTTGTCATATTGCTCTGGCTAAGACTTTAATACTCTATTTAATAGAGAGAGAGAGGACAATTTCATTTTGTTCCTAATTTCACTGAAATTGCTTTTTGAGTTTCTTTCTATTTGAATTGATGTTAGGTATGGTTGGTGATAAATTGTCTTTATTATGTTGAAGTTTGTCCTTTATATCCCTAATCTCCAGGACTTTTATCTTGCAGGGGTGTTGGATTTTTTCCCCAAAGGTTTTTTTCTGCATCTAATGAGATTATTGTGTACTTTTTGTTTTTCAGTTTGCTTATATGGTGGATTATTTTATTGATTTGCATTTGCTCAACTATCCCAGAATCCCTGGAAAGAAGCATACTTGATCACGCTGAATGATATTTTTGATGTGTACTTGGATTCAGTTAGTAGGAATTTAATTAAGAATTTTTGCATTAATAGTCATATAGGAAATTTGTCTATAATTCTCTTTCTTTGTTGGGTCTTTATGTGGTTTCAGATATCAGGGTAATTATGATCTCATAAAAAGAACAGGGCTATGTTCTATTTGATTCTGTTTTGTGGAATAGCTTGACCCTTATTGGCATTAAGTTTTCTTTGCTTGTCCAGGAGAATTTTGAGCTAAAAACATCTGGTCCAGAAATATTTTGATTGGTAGACTTTAGTTATTGCTTTTTTTTCCAATGGGGGTTACATATTTGCTTACCTTGCTTATCAGGTCTTGATTTCACTTGGTAGATGGTATATAGTGAAAAAAACTGTTTCTTTTAGAGTTTCCAATTTGGTAGATTACAGGTTTTTAATGGATGTGCTTGTGATTCTCTGGATTTCTGCAGTATTTATTGTTAGGTCCCACTTTTCCTCTTCAGCTTTGTTAATTTGGATCTTTTCTTTCAGATTTTTATTAAATTGGTTTTGTCAATCTTGTCAATTTCAAAGAAAAATCTCATTTTTATGATATCATTTTTTTCTCATTTGTTTGTTTCTAATATTGATTTCAGCTCAGAGTTTCATTATTTCTTTCCATCTACTCCTTTGGGGAGTTATATCTTCTTTTTGTTCCACAGCTTTCAGATGTGCTAGTGTGAGATAACTCCATTTCTACTTAATTTTTGTTTGTTTTCTGTTCTTGTTTTTCCAGTTTTTTTATTTTATGTAAGCACTTAGTATAGTACATTTGCCTTTTAGGATTTCTTTCTTTGTGTTGTATAAATTTGGGTATGTTTTGTTTTAATTTTTACTTAATTATAGAAAGTTTTTAATTTCTTCATTAATTTTGGTATTTATCCATTTTGCATACAATAGTGAGTCATACAATGTCTATAAAATTGTAAGCTTTATGTTGTTCTTTAAATACAGCTTCCATCTATAGTAGTCAAATATCAATTTTCTTTTATCTGTTGAGATTTGATTTGTGTCCAAGTATGTGTTCAATTTTGAAGGAAGATCCATGTCCTACTGAGAAGATATATATATATGTTTCAGTGAAATATTCTGTAAGGTCTATGTGGTCTATGTGTCAGTTAGCTTCAACATTTCTCTGGTTCATGTCTGTCTGAATGACCTGTCTATTGGCTACAATTGGGTATCAAAGTCTCCCATTATCAGTATGTGAGGGTCACTATGTTATTTAGGCTGCAGTGGTGTTTCTTTTATGAATTTTGCTGTCCTTGTGTTTGGTGCATAGATGTTAAGAATTTCAATGTCCTCTTGATAGTTTTTTCCTTTGACGAGTAAGTAGTATCCTTCTCTATATTTCTACTTAAATTTGGTGTGAAAACTATTTTTTCATATATTGAAATGATTATGCTAGCTTGCTTCTTAGGCCCATTTTCTTGGAATATCTTTTTCCATCCTTTCAGCCTGAGGTGATGCTACTGTGTGTTTCTTAGATGCATCAAAAGTATTGATCCTAATCCATTATATTATTATGTGACTTTTTATTGAGGCCAAGAGACCATTAATATTAGAGTTACCATTGAGAAGTGCTTGTTGATTTCTGGGTATTTTTTGGTTTGTTGGTTGGTTGGTTGGTTGGTTTATGTGTTGTTTTGGTGTGCTCCCCTTTTGATTAGCTAGTCTGGAATTATTTACTCATTGTATTTTCTTCAGCCTGACTAACCTTCTTCAGGTTGAAGATTTACTTCTAGAGCCCCCTACAGGACTAGATTTGTAGATAAATAGGGCTTGTATTTAGGTTTTTTTTTTTTTCCTGATACATCTTTCTTTCTCCATCCACTATGATTAAATGTTTTGGGGTGTATAGTAGTCTAGGCTGGCCTCTGTGATCTCTTGGAGTCTCTTGAACACCTTTTCAAGTCCTTCTGCCTCTTAAAGTCTCATTGAGAAGTCAGCTATTTTTCTAATAGGTCTGTCTTTATATGTTTTGTTTTGTTTTGTTTTTTTTGTCTCCCACACAACTTTTAAAAGTCTTCTTTGTTCTGTGCACCTACTGTTTGATTTATAATGTGCCAAAGGCTACAGCCTTTGACATCTACAGGATACCTTGAGCGGACACAGCATCAGCAAGTCAATCACAACTCTAGGAGACTGACATCTATCTTTTAAAAACCTAAATTCAGAGAGTACAAGAGGCAGCCAATAATGTTGGTTAGTTTAGAATGGAGGAAGAGGAAGGGGGACAGTGATCTGATCTCAGTAGTTCAGAGAGGTTGTCCTGCAATAATTAGGAAAGTTTTAAAGTGACATTCCTTTTCCTTTGGACGAAGTGGCTCATAAACAGTAGCCTCAGAAGCAGTGAACACAGCTCTTTCGTTCTGTAAATTAACACAAGTCCATTGACCTGCTAAGCAGCAGGCCACCCACTGAGAGATCAGCAGGATAAAGTACCCTTTGCCCAACTTATCTCAGAAGTTGACTGTGGAGCTCTGAGATTATTACATGATCCATGAGTTATATGGGAATAATAAGAGAGGTGTGAAAAGAAGGACTCTCGCACACACATTCATTCAAAGAGAGGAGAGGAATATGGACAAAGCTAGGGTGAACGGACAAGGTTATTGTGGTCACTATTCTTTTTATACTCTGAATAAGGGCTCTTTACAGCAAAGAAAGAATTACCTCATGGTTGAAAGGTATTTATCACAAGGACAGATAAAACTTGTAATAGACTCCTATTGCACTTAGCAACTACTTATTTTAGTACTCAGTTAAATATTGGTTTTCTATACACAAGTTAAGTTTAAGACAAAAGTATATTATGCCAAAGTTGACAAGATATAAGGAATTACCTTGAAACAGTTTGTGTATTTTGTCATTAAGATTTGTACTAAATTTAGGCATTCCTTGATAGTTTCATTGTCTCTTGAGTACATGGGAAGTATAGGGTCCTTAATTGGTTTTGTCTAGAGTTTTGTCTTATCATCTCTAGAGTGAAATCTTATCTGAGGTCATAAATCTATCACAGGTCTGTCTCCTAATGGCATACCCAATGTCTGGGAAGAGTATTTACTATAGCTATATATTTTGTGTTGACTAATTTCTTAAGCTTCTAAAATTGTTTGGACAGAGTCAGGCAGTTTATAAAACTCTTGTCAGGAATAATAAAATCACCTTCATAGGATTCTGTGAGAAATTTGGCAATGAGAGAACTCTATGCCATGTCAGTAATAATAGAAAGAAAGGGGGTAGCGGGGTTCCAGTATGAAGCAACCCTGGCGTGCATCTTCAGCATATACTTTGCAAAATGCTAGATAGCTTATCAGGAAGTTTGCATGTTTATTGAACTCCTTCTTTAGAAACCTTCTGAGTGTGCTTTAACATTGTATGTGAAGGCCCTAGAATAGCAGATGGATATAAAGAAAGGAGCATCAAGAGCCTTCAGCTCCTGAAAATAATGTGGGAAATTTTTTACCGGTTCAGTCTATCCAGTGTTCTCCGTGCTTTAATAGGTATCCTCTTCTTTAGAAAGAATATTTTCTTCGATGAATTTGTTTAAAATAATTTCTATGCCCTTGACTAGATTTTCTTTCTACCATTTATTTCATATAGATTTGCTCTTTTCATGGTGTCCCAGATTTTCTGGATGTTATATGCCTGGATATGCCTGTTATATGCCCTCCCCCAAAAAAAGTGGGCAATTGTCCTAGGGTTGGGGGGCAGGGCTCTGTTCTTATCGTTCCAGGAGAATCGAAGCGTCCATTAGGGGAGCCCGGGGACGGCTGGACAGCGGAATCCTCAGCAGAGAGCAGAATCAGGCACCAAGGAGGACGAGTGACCCAGTTGATTCTGCCTGGCAGACTTCCTCAATAGCTGCCTCCATCGGGGGCCTGCAACCACCACAGCAATCCAATGTCACTGGGACTGCTCAGCTCTACACAAGGCCCCGGCAGGAACCTCAGTGAAGCCTGCAAGATCAGCGTCTGCCTACAAACCCCTTAGGTCATCTAAACAGCTGAGAACAGAAGGACTGAACATAAAAGGAGTGTACTAACATTTTTAATCATTTTTCCCATTTGGGTTTGGGCCCCAAACAGGTCTACTACGACCCAAATCAGCAGGAAGTCACTTTAAGAGAGCGAAGTCCCATGCCCAGAGGGTGGGGAGGGTGTTTCTCTGCCCTTCTTTTTGGTTATTTGAAGGATAACTGAAAACTCTGTTATGTAGGGGAAGAGACTACAAGCTGATAAATGGTCCTGTCTTAATGGGTTTTGGAGGTTAGCCCCAGGGAATTCCTACTTTTCCTTTTCTGTATCCTTCTTCCTCTCCTATGTAGGAGTGCATGGGCATGAGAAAAATGAGATATAGACATAGCACAGGAAGGTCCAAGAAGAAGGGGCAGATTATTGAGTATGCCCTTATACCTTTGTATATGGATACAAAATTAGTAGTTTATTTGACTAAAGTGGTATTGACCATTGTTTATTGTGCAAAAATAAGATTGTATTGGATTACATCGGTATTGATCTTTGTATATTGATACAAAATTAAGATTATAGTTGGCCACAATGGTATTGACCCTTGCATATGGACGTAATATTAAGATTATATTGGGCTACATAGGCATTGATCTTGGTATATTGATGCATAATTAAGAGTATATTTAACCACAATTGAATAGATCTTTGTATATTGATACAAATTTAAAGGTAACGCTTCCTAAAGGTATCATACCTAGAGATACTTAAAAATAAAATGTGAAGCTCTGACCTCTTGATACCAACCATCTAAAACGGTCTAGGATAGTTAAAACAAACTCCTAGTCATGCAAACATGTCACTTTGTTAGCTACTATGACAGTCTATCACAGATATTCTCTAAACTACCCAGTAATCAAGTTGCTAAGAGACAAGCAACATTTGCTTATCTAAATACAAGAGATGGATAGGGCATCTTCAAAAACCCCTAGAGATCTGCAGATTATGGCATTCAAAGATGTTATCTTAAATCAAGATAATTTTTTTGATATCGAGACATATCAGCTCCTGACAGCACCCCCATTCTACTCCAAGTAGAAGATAAGCATCGAAGAACCTCCACTGTAAGATGGTTGAATTAGTGGCAAGCCTATCTCTTGGCATGAAAAAACCCCTTGCACCAACTGCAGACAGACTGCTGTCCAAAAAGGACAAAACTTGGTAGCAGGGAAGTCGACAGCCTAACTCTGCCAAGACAGGGTAGGTAAGTCCTTCATAATCCCTGCTCTACAACAAATGTCTGTCAGAGAAACAGGACCCAAAGGCTGAAGATTGATGCTGGAATGTATGGAGAGAAAATGGGAACTGTCCAGGCAGTCATTGGTATGTTCTTTCTTAGCTGCAGGCCCTGCACTTCCTATATAAGCAAATATATTTATCCCTCTCAGGTCTCTGAGGTGGTTGAAGAATAGACAGCTAGAGTCTCATAGTTAAATTTTGAACTGTTTAGGAATCAAGAGGGTGTTATAGATCTAAGAAGATACTCTTAAAAGTGTGTTGCAAGATAGTATGAATGTTGAGTCACATATAGACCTTTAAACTCATGGAGATGGTTAGATAGTAGAATGTTAAAGTCAGGGGCCAAATATGTATAAACTGGACATTGGGAAGGTATACTGGGCCATTTAACTCTCATAAATGTGGCATATTTATATCTATTGTTTTGTATAATACTTACTGTTATAAGAGAAGGAACCATCTGTTG